>DWJN01004916.1:0-11942 GCA_018248895.1 Carystus phorcus
TATTACATTCAATTTAAACATTCCTGTTTCTTAAGTTTATGTGTTTTACCACCATAAAACTGCATCATCACTTTTCGTCCATCAGGTGGGATTGTAGTCAAGCATTAACTAGTAATAAGAAAAATTTACTACCACAATTTTTGTCAACATGAAACTTAGTCCTAGAAACAAAATTCCACATAAAATAATTATTAACTGTCTTCTATGGTTATTATTCTTGCCACGTGATATCTAAATCAGTTCAGCCGTTTCACGTGTCACTCGCACAAACAGTCAAGTCTAGAAGATATGTTTGGTCTCTATATCAACAACAAATCCTACTAATCCAGTTTTTTTTTAAGTAACCAAGTAAAGATTTATTAATAACTGCATTTATAAGAAATATATTGTTATTATACCAGACATTTAATAAAACATATTCTTTGTCCTCCGTATCGTAGCTGCCGCGTGCGATAACAGGTGCCTACTACGGAGTTATAACAAAGGAAGTTAAACATAGCAATGCGTTATCGATAAAATGTTTTTACTATTCGCATTACTGAGGTAGCGTTAAGTAGTGTTGTATAATATCAACGGCGGGTTATTGTTTTACTTTATGCATTCTTCATTTGAAACTTTTAAATCAAAAATACCAACCTTATCTAAATGAGCTTGTAACAATTCGCTACACAAATAAGTTAAAAAAATTAACATATACTTAGCATTGGTTTTTTTAGCACTTAATTTCAAGTTTGACTTGGCTCTAATAACATAATCAGCTTAAGGAACCACTGACTAATCGATTAGATGACCTTTAAAATGAATCTGCAAAATGCAAAAGTATTATCAAAACATTTTATAATAATAGAAGGATGTAGATTCGAAAAAAGTATCAAATACATATCTACACACAAACAAAAGTACCAGGGCATCAGAAACAACAAAGATATCAACATCACCGAACATTCGCATACAACCGGTCTGACCTTGTGACGATTGAACGGCCGAGCACCGATCGCCACATCGGACCAGAGCGCAGCGCACAACGTCAATGCCAGTGAAAGTGCGCATCGATTTTCTAATCCTCGCTTCCGATACCATCAGAGACGTGGTGCGAGATGAACGGTAAGTTATGATCGTCGAATATGTAAGCACATTGATTATTATTATTGATTACTGGACGTTACGAGATTGCTTCACTGGACGTTACGTGGAGATTTATATATATTACATATGTCTAGAGGAAACTATAAAACCCTCACCAAAATAAAGACGCAAATATTATATTGTAATAACTTGGCTTGGTTAGCTTTTGTCAGAAGATTTAACCTTTTTCATGACGACAACACTTCAGAAGAGCATTACAAAAATATACACGTGATAATTCTGCTTTAATAGTACATTAAAATTACAGAAATAACAAATGTATAAAACGCAACATAGTACAAAAGAAATTCCTAGTTCCATTTAAAATCCCCACACCATTAATGGGATTAAGTATGAACACTCCATTTGACCATTCAAGCCTAAACGCAAAGTAATGTCACGGCACATATACACGTATAACATATTATATCATTATATCTGGTATTGGAAGTAACATGGTATCGTAATAGAACATGCATACTATAAATTACAATACCTATTTCTTGTAGTACAGACTGAACAGTACACAAAATCGTTCTGCAACCAGCAGTATGCGGCATGAAAATACGCTCTCATTTGTAGGGAGAACTGCACACTAGAGTAACGAACATTTATTTTAAATTACAATTATAGAATTAACATAACATCTCTTCAAGTATGTTGGGTTTCATGATCCGAAGCTCGTTTTCTTCGACAAATATAAGGACAGTTACGTAATAATGATGCTATAACGACGCAATCTCAGGTTACACGAGACACTAATGAGAGTCGCCTACAGTCGGCGATGCAGGTCGGCAATTACAGCTGTTGGTTGAGCCGTTACAGCTGCTGGCGATTACGACCGGGGAGACGGGAAGGCAGCATGGTTCGGTTCATTTGTCAGTCTAGTTTGTGTACGTCATTACCCAAAGACAGAAACAATATCGTCGAAGCCATTATTGTCCCGGCCCAAAAGTCTTCTGCTTACAGCTACGAGAATCATAAGCAAACTATATTTTAAACTAAAATATATGCATATTATAAATACAAAAGATTGTTTATTTACTACGTTTTTTTGCGAATTTCGCCGAATTATGGCAGAAAAATACTTTTTAGGGACTAGTGTGCTGATAAATAAATATTATCTCAAAAAAACGTATTGAAGGTTATTTATATCTTAAGAGATTATGCTAATTTGAAAATTTCACCCCGATATTTATAAAATATCAAATTATAATATTTAATTAACAGTCTTTCCAACCCGATTATATGTTTAATTGCAATAAGCGTTTTCTAATATCGTTTATGAAAGACTCATTCAATAAGCATAAGCATTGTGGTGCACTTTCATTTGAATCCGGTTTGATGCTTACTCTAGTTGCTTTAAGAAATCTATGAATTATCATTCCCGAGACCGAGTTACCAATTTAATATAAATAACATTTATTCAGAAATGTAACTCTAAACGGCAAAATTTGCTCGTTACCATTGAAAATTTTTAAATACTATGATATTGCAACGTTTCGCGTTGTAGTGTTAAATCGCGAGTAGAATTGAAGACAGAAGAATATAAATCACAATAATACTACGCTGTCGAAACCTTGACATTCACCTTTCTTCGACAGTGTGGTCGCTGCAGCCAGTTTCCGGCGGACAAGAAAGTGGCGTCACGTCACGAATACGAACCGATCGACGTTCGATTTTATAATGGAGGCTTAGAAACAACTTTAACTGTGCACTCGTCGTCAGAGCCAGATATTTTACAAACAATGAGATATACACATTACATTTGATCTCAGATACAAATATGTAAGAAACGGTTATCTTTCCTTTACGAAAAATTAATGCATTATTCTTTAAATATACAGTTAATTTGCCTTTTCATTTTGTATGTAACAATCAATTAGATTCACAAATTTAAAGTCTAACTTTTATCATACACCTTTCAAAGTTAATAAATGTGGCCGACTTTTGTACGTTTCTTAGGGTCAATTAAATTTACATATACCCGTATTTTCTCAAATCTCAACATGTAGAAGAACGAAAGTAAATGATCTGGTGATAGGGTCATAAACGATATAAATACATGATAATATCGTGGAACAACAAATAAAAAAATAATACGGAGTCTGTCTCCCGTTTCCGTGCATCGGAAACAACTCGACGCACCATCCGGTCCCAAGTTCACGTCCACAACTTTCGACAAAGAAAAAGCCGATAACGTCTTTCATAAACGTTGGCTTATGACCCGCGACAAATAAATCTGACTCGCGATAATAAACACTCGGAAACGCGGTCAAAACGGCGGGCTTCAATCCATTCAATTAGCGATATCTATTAGAAACTAAAAGATAAATCGTTTGCTGCGGAAGGGGGAATTGTTCGCCGTAAACACGGAAACGGTTTAATGATAACGTTTTTCAACATCAGTTGCATTGTGCAAACGCTTTTAAGATAAAAGCTTTAACCATTGTTTTATTTTAAGCGACGCTAAACAATTCCCGTACGAACTCATCACAACTAACGACGTGGCGTATAATTCAATCGAGAGCGAAATTACGTAAAACATTGATTGCAACGAAACTGTTTGTTACATTTGTAATAGGTCAGTTATAAATGTCACAATAAACATGATTTTGTCGCAATAATATTTATGATTTTGGCAACTAATATTCCATTTGTTAACTCTATGCAGATTACGATCGGGGGCGTAAAAAACAGATTATACAAGTTTTACGAGTATTTACGTCTTAACAATCTTATCGTCCGCATTTAACTGAGTTGCGGCTGTTGACAATTTGTGATCGATAACGGTGGCCATAAAACAAAACATGCCAACAATTGTAAGCGGTAGTGAATATACGTTACGTGCTATGACATTTTTTATCTGCGGTCAGGGTTGATTGAATTGCCGCTCGATAACGTGACGCGAGCTCCCATCATCGTTACATAAAGCTCTGCGGTTTTGCAAGTAAATATATACGCAAACTTGAAATAATGTTACGTGTACTCGCATCGTAATATATTAAAACCGGACGCACTGTGCTCACAAATGATGCACCACTACGCCGATTATCGAACATGTAACAATTACTTTAGTCAATTCAGTTCCAATCTTGTTCGCTTGCTCGAGGTGCACCTGTTATTAAAAGCTGATATTTTAGAACCAGTTCAGAATTAAACATCTATAATTGGTCATTCTATAGCCTAGTTAGTCACTTTTTGTATGAATGAGCCCACCATTCATACCAATGCCCGTTTTGGGTAACGAGTGTGTAGATGCAAAAGTCGTCTCTTATAAAACTACACTTATGCCATTGATAATTTTACCATTCAAAATAAATAGTAAAATTTGTTTTAAAATAAAACGGATGTAAATTGAAAATTCGAATCCAGGTCTGTCCATAAAACAGAAAATAATCCACAGATAGTTTCCGTTAGCGACAAGCATGTGGAAGCAACAGGAAATCCATTACCTCGACGAGTTCAGTCCGCAATATCTTCGCTGCAAACCGCTCATTTGGCATACATTGACATAATAATTATAGGCTCCAATAAATTTTAAGTTCGAGTTCAACGGAAGCAAGCATCGTGCCGGATGCTGTCTAAAGCTATCGAACCCGATGAGCAGGTTCTTTCGGAATTATGGGGATAATTTGGTTTCACATCGAGTTCTAAAATACATGATCGAGAGACTATGACTTAAATTATGAACAAACGTTGCTTCAAGTTCGCAAGTGCGTTGAATTTTTTCTATTTTACTCCTTTACCCCTACCCTTGAAATATAAGGCGTATATAAATGATCAAATACTTCCCTAAAAGTCATAGTTCTGGTTCTGTTGTTTTTGGTTGGTCATTAGAACTCATTACGTTCTTTGTAATGAGCTCAATAATACTGAAACCCGGGGATAATTTTAATACCAGAGGTGTTAGAAACGTTCCTCAATGAAGCAGCCCGTCCGAGTACGCTTGAGGCCTTCTCAACTCAGAGGCTGGTGTTCAATAGTAGGACGTTAATGGTTTATAGCCTTAGGAGTAAGGTGGAACGGCTCGTTTGTTGCGAGAACTTGGCTTTCCTACAGTCACTTACAGAGCATCATAACAGTGTAGTGGGTGGCGGCGTGCGCCGGCGCCGACCTACCTGCCCACTTGCGCGAGATTTACGAGATTGTCGGCAGGGATGTTATGGATCTCCGTAGACGAATTGATCGGATATGCAGATTGGAAACAATATCCGTAAGGCATTTTTGAAAATCTGACCTTATCCGAATAAACCATCGCACTTATGCATGGGAAAATAAATTTCCAGATACTTGCAAGTAATATGCCGTTTGTCATTATTGTCTCTATGGTGGAACAACCTCTTAGTAATCCGGATTGGAAAATAAGAATAACAATGGCGGAATATTTTTTTAAGAATAAACCGGAAACTATTTGAGAACCAAGCTCCTCCAAGCAAGTAAAAATTTACCGGATACTAAATGAAACATCTCGAATATAATGACTTCGTTTTAACGGACGGAAAATTAAGGTTACCCTGTAATAGTTCGTATTTTTTTAACAAAAAAAAATTGTATATAAAATTGAGTATACCTTGCAATATAACTTCCAGATCCGAAATATTCTTCCAAACCCTAGCGAGTCCGAATGCAGTCGGCGGACTGGCGAATCTAGGGAATGTTCGTACAAAGACCAGACTTCGAGATTGATGGCGCCACATTGCCGTACACGATATCACATGATATCATATCCATACACAGAACGGAATGTTTATGTTCACGAAGTGGATTTTGAACTTTTGAGCGTTGACCATCTTGGAATTTAAGGGCTGTACAATTCGAGAATTTATGTAATTCGAACAAATATAAATGGAATTATCATTACAAAGTTTTATTTTAACTACTCATTGTATAACATAGAGATAGAAATTGTCTACTGACTACTTATAAGTGCAGTTCCCATTTGTATAATAAATAATTTTGCACTAAACATGTATAAAGTTTAACGTTTAAAGCAATGGGAATTGCCAATGAAATCTATTTAAAATAATAAACAAGTTCATGAAGTTATTCAACTTCGTTACGGTAAATATATATATATTACGTAATACGCAACTACTCTACAAGTATTAGTTAAAGTAAAAGTCATACGAAGTAGTCGCACATATCAATATTTACAGGAACGCCGTGTGAACTAATTTGTCGTGCATAATTTTAGCATTCTGTCGTGACCTTCCATATACTGTAGTCCTTAAATAACACGAATTGCGCTATTTAAATGTATGACCAAATCGACAAATACTTAACACGTACAAGTATCTTGTTGAAATGCGAATTTGTCACAAACAAATCTGTCCACTGAAACCTGTTTCAAGTGAGTGTTGATTCACGGTAGCTAAATACGCAATGGATGATGGCTGAACGTAGGACGAGTTGCATTAGAATTTTGGTTTAACCTTGTTCAGAGATCTTTATAGATTGAAAAAAGATCGTTACAAAGTCAAATCTCTCAATGCAAGGTCATAGGCCGATGTACCAATGACATGGTGGGTGTTCATGTTCGATTGATTCTACGAGTGTCTTTACATATATCCGGGCCGATATTGAATAATTCATTTATTATCACTTGATTAATTTACAAAGCATAAACATAGCTTTTGGAACACTTGACAAATATTTGAGAATCAGATTCTATTTTATACAAAATAATACGTTCAGTACTCTTTTAAAACAGCAGTCGGCGACCTTTTAGCACGCCAAGTAACAAAATAAAGTAAAAGCGGGCTGCACATGTGTAATTAAAAATGGCAAAAAGCATTAAATATTTATTAATAGAAATTGATAAAACACTAAAATGGAAACGCGTTCCACATGTGCTCTCACCCATTAATGTTAATTTAAGATATATAAAACTTATTGACAAAAAAGTCGCGGGCCACATGTTACCACATTTTCAATATAAACAGACAGCTTATATATAAAATTACTTTAATTGCAACTACTAACAATTAGCAACCAAAAGCTTGTTAGTGAAAATATAGTTGATGTCTGCTGAATCGCATCGATATCTGCAAACCGAATAAATATAATGGCACCCGATGACATAACGCTGTGATTGACACTTCTGCGTCGGGTCGCGTGCAAATTTAACGCCTCTTAATTCAACGTTCGATAGAAGGTTGAAACATCGTTAAAGTTCTTCCGCCTTGTATGGAGTAAATGATTAGATTGAAAGCGAAAAGTATATTGGTGTAAAAAACTGGTTAACATTACTTTATAAACATTACATTGTGACAAACTTTCATCGTAGATTATATACAAAACCATCTGTGCCCGCGGCTTCGTACCCGTAGATTTCGATTCCGATAAGGTGCCCTATGTATACTAATGTGTATAAACTATAAACCTTCCAAGTTTCATCAAATTCCGTCTAGTAGTTTAACTTACTAACTTAATTATTTTTTAACTGATGTAAATGAAAAAAAAAGCACTAAACGTTAAGGGAAGCTCATCACAATATAATTTTGAAAAACTACATTAAAATCAGAAAAGCCGTTTCTGCGATTAGCGTGCACAAATATACAGACCCAATAAAAAAAAAATAAAAAAATAATTTATTTGTCACGTACAGACAGCGATCAGTTACAGTTTTATTATATGGATAAGTAAAAGATATAGATAATTTACGTATATTTATGGGTGGGTTGGTAAACTGGTGCGCTATATTTAAATTTCATAAATATTAATTGCTAATTCAATTTATCTTGCTTGACAGTTTTGTTGCCATTCAATATAATGCAACATAAACTTGCTTATAATTAGTATAAAAAATATTAGGCGCAGTTATTAATATTCATATCTAAATGTTTTCCTTTATGTCCTGTGTCCATGTGCGTTCAAACCACGACTCAATAGAACATTCTAGACATTCCATATAAAAAAACGGATTTTAATTTACAGAAAGGCAAAAAGTCCAAGGTTAAATCAAACTATAAATCTTAATCACCATTCCATGGACTTCCTGAAACCTCCGTCGGATACTTTATAAGATATGATTTATGTACCGGGAACAAATACAGGACTACAGACGGACACGGAGCGCGTACATCTATCAAAGCCGTGCCACGCATTAATTACACTAACAGTTAATCAACTAGGAGCGTTGTGAAGTTGTTCTAACAAAGAACTAAACTCGTACTGTACATATAACGGGATTCCTTTTTGTAATTAACGATGGGAATTAACATTCTAGCCGATGTCTATAATCCTTACGGTCGGTACGAAAACATGATATAGTAAAATGACACAGTACCTACCTATAATATAAGTAAGACAAGATCACCGCTTACCATCTGTAATCAAGCATTACCTTCTAATTAATACAAAAAGTAAACAAGTACATTCTGCATTTTAAATTCGAAACATAGTTGGCTTGCTTATAGAATTCGGTTTCCGCCACCGACAGACGTATATTCGACTTATTATATTAGTTCCTCGATCTCACTTGTATCATCATAAAAAAAAACTTAAATATATTAATTTCAAGTGTCTTTACATTAAAAATAAATTTAAAATCACATTACACTTATACGTAAACAAATGTTATGTAAAAAGGATTTCGACTTTCCGAAACGTTACCTCTACACGTTGCATCTTCAGAAGGAACCAATATATTAGATAATAGTCGGACTGTTCATCCATCAACATCGTGATGATCATTAATTACTCCACGAGCAATCAACTGAGTCAACTGGCCAATCAATCCTGATGGACCTACCAATGGCTGATTTCACTTCACGACGACGCTTCACACAGGCCATGTTGTCGAGACTGTTAGATCTAAAATCTGTCAATGGCCGCGCCTTTTATAATGAAGCGCTTGGTAATTGCTAGGAACACGTTTTAGCAAAGGAACATTTTTTGCAACATGTATAAGAGGCCGCTTATAATATTACTACAAAAATAGTCACGTGTCGGTCGTGTCATAACATCCCATCGCCCGACCGTGATGAACAAACACAACAAACGATTGGACGTCAATTGTTATTGATGTGCATCCAGAGCAAACCATAAAATTATAGAAACTATATTCTAATGATGCTGGCAACCTAGGATCAGATTGCGTAAGCCTGTTGCTACATATTTCATTTGCTATAGATACATGTTTTATGAATAGTACCTACCTACCTGTACAGTTAATAAAACAAATTATAGTACACGCACAAAATTTTGTAAATTATAAATGAAATATGGAAATCATAGAGTGTAATTTCCGAATTATTCAACTATGGATTTCAAAAGATTTAATTAAGAACGAATTATATCATTAATGGCTATGTTACATCTAAACCATTTTTACCAGCAAATAACACGCAAGTTGGGGCGTTGGCAACTCAGCGGAAGAACTGCAGTTTTAATTATTACCTGCAACAAGAAAGAAATGATTAATGACACATGAATTACGCCTGATCAGTTTTAAGCGCGTACCGCAAAGTTATAAAACATGTGAGCAATGATGTAAGTAAATACTGAGTAATAGGTACACCAATTATTTGATTCTCATTCCCTGATTAAATAAAAGGCTCTATAGTACAACACTTGTACAAAATGCGTCTTCGTTGTCATATTATCTGGTCTCCGATAACAAATATTTCAAGGTGTTGACTTATGCACCATTGGAAAAGTTCTAAAACCAAAACTCCCAAACAACACTGAATATTCCAACTGTAAATTCACAATTCCAATTAAATATTTCATAACAAGCCCCGTGACCTTACACAATCGAATAGCTCAATAGCATATTGACCCAGCAGCCAATCACGGCTAATAAATACGAATTAGCAGCTGATAGACTAGACGGAGGACAAGTAGGCCAGCAATTATCGATCGCGACGTTCAAACAAACAGTCCGTTTAGTTTTTTGTGTGGGGCAATTTAGTTACGTCTTGTAAATGTAATAAGGTAACGGATTGTTACGGATCGGAATCTTGAGAGGCCACGTCCGACGAGATTAGATTAGGAACCGTTCGCAAATTTATTTTGGAATATCATCTATCTTGAGTAGGTGCACTGAGGTAAATGACTTCTAGGTGTAGCACCAATTGTATGTTGATATTAATAAAATGGTATGCCTTTATTAGATTTTTTGCCGTTTTCATATGTTTACTACAAGTTGCGTGTCCGTAGTACAATGAGTCCTGTTTATATAACAGTTCATAAAATTTTATGAGGACTAAATTGTTTTCTCCCATTAAGAAAATGTAAAAAACCAAACCAAAAAGCAATTTTTGGTTTGTTTGTACTATACTCAACAAACCAATCGAGTTTCTTTCAAGGATATAATGGCCAAATTTTTCAGAATACCCATTTTCAGACCGCCGAAATTGACGACTAAATTCCAAATGATATTTAACCGCTTTAAACATCAATGAACATTGATGATTACGAGATACCTTCTGTCAACATAAATGATCTATATTCCTCAACAGAATCTAAACATTTTTCTTTGTTCCTCAGCGTCATCGAGATACTCGTACGCACGCAGTTGACTGGGCATCCTTCACCTAATAGATTACTCTTCATTGTTTGCTATCAGTTTAAAGTGTGTTTAATTGTTCTACCGTATACCTCGCGAGTACAACAGAAGCTCAATTATAATCAATCATAGTTGTTGAAGGGCCAAATTTCACAATCGATCGGATCGATTGTCGCGAGTACAAGGTCTAATTCAGTGTATCTCAAAGTGGACGCTGAGCACCTTGTTAGCGCTCTGATAGCAACTGACATGACAGCGGTGCCATAGATGATGGACGTGAACTAAAATTTGAGAATACGGTTCAGTTTACGTTAATATGTTGGTATAACCAAAAAGCTTTGCTATTTTGTGGCTCGGTAATGTCTACGTAGCGGTTTTCTTCCTTTGTACATAAAAAACGTAGCGGTTTTCTTCCGTTGTACATAAAAAAAGCTTTTGTTAGCTAGTGTGTTATTACAACACAACTTTGAGAGCCGGCGGTCATTTCGATCCCGATAGTACTAGGCGTAATATCGATCGCTTGCACAATGTAGGTTAATGCCGGTCAAGGACTTTACTATCCACAACATAATCATTGACGGTTCAATTGTAACCACCGCACCGACACAGACGTGTCGGCTCGCATCGACGCGGTCCGACAGATCCGATTGTAGCTCTAGGCCATCCGCCGAAGGATTGACACGGCGTGAAACAAGCACTGTCAATGCTGTCATAACGACGTTGTTTTGATTGCAACGCGTATTTTGTAATAGCCAGGATGCGTGTCGATGCAACTTGTTATTATTTATTCAGTATATTATTTGTACAACAAAAAGTTTACGTGTTATAATACAACACAACGGGCAACTTAAGCATAACGGTTTTTTCCAGAAACAATGTAATACTACAATAAGAGATTGAGGCATATATGGACACCAAAGAGAATAAAATATATTTATAGCCTAGAATAAACATATATATAAATGTGCCCACTCGATTATTCAAACATAGTTTTAGATGCTGTAAAAACGACTATATCAAAAATGCGAAAATGTTCACCAGCGTAATTTTAACTTTGTATCAATTTTAATGAGCAATGACTATACAATTGATAACGAAATGTTTGCAAAAATTCTGCGTCTCACTTAATTCATAATAATTTGTAAAAATAATTATCACCTTCAGAACGCATGAAACCCTACGCATAGAAATCGGACTTAAACTTAACCACTTTACTTCGTAACGATCACGCGCGTGCGCTCCATGTAGGCAGAAATGCAGTGCTTTACTTACGTTTTAGATGACTTTAATTGATAGTAAATAA
>DWJN01004917.1:0-11940 GCA_018248895.1 Carystus phorcus
CACCGTTTCGGAAGGGTGCTTTATAAAGAGGAGAAGAAACGGCGAAAGAAACTCCTCAGCACATCTTTAAAAAAAAACAAAATCTTACATCTAGTAACAGTTTTAAAAAAACTTAATATAAGTTTGACGACTCCGCGATAAATGAAAGACAATTTTTGTCTAATTCATGCTATTATACGTTGAAGTACCTCGTAAGAATCGGGATCAGAACAAAATCGAGTGGAAATCACGTATCGTGTACTACTTATCCGCCCACAACTATCCTACGGGGATTGTATATTTTTTCAAGATATTTGATGTGCGACTCCTGACTTTAATCTATGTATCTCTCTGACAAATTTCACCCAAATCCGTCCAGCCGTTTTAGCGTTATTGAGCAACAAACATCCATACATTATAATATTATAAAAAACCATTATAATCACAAATATTTATTACTAAATACAAAATAAAACTTTAAATCTCACTTCGAAACATCAAAATCTTTGATTTAAAAATAGTAAGGTTTGAAAAGTAACCGTAACTCATTTAAATTCCTATTGTATTTTTTCTTACATCACTTGATTTGAAACGAAGAAAAAAATATTAAAGTAAAGAACATTTTCGCCTCGACTGTACCTCATACGAATCTATAGACAGAAACATCTTTATTTCCGAGACAGCTAAGATGTGCCCCTTCATTACAGTGCCTGCAGCCGAACCGAAAAGTGCCTACAGCGCACAAGTCTAACTCGATATGGTTTAAGATGCACCAAATCTTTTAAAAGATGGCAAAGTGCCTTCTAGTTCTTCTGACATCTCTTTTTTATTGTATCTACTCGTTCTCCGTTAAACAAAATAACGGTAAGTGAAGAATTTTTTGATGCAGTGATGTAGACTTGGTTGTTATAGCGCACTAACTTAGATTAGAAGATACCTATTATTGTTGGCTTTAAGAAAACCACATAATCCAACAGTAATATTGACTCAATGTTGTACTGATGATCGGAAATAACATAACTTTGGAAGTACTTCAAACAAGGTAAATTATAAGTTTGTTGCAATTCAAAATTTCCTTCCCTTTAACTTTTGACGATCTGCTGGTGCAATGGTCACCATACCGGACCGCCGGTTGAAGGTTCCTGGGTTCGATTCTCAGTGAGACAGAAATTTGAATAATGAGTTTAAATGTCTGTTCCCCGGTCTGTATTTATCGTTGTCTTTGTGTGTTGTCCATTGTACACACGACGCAGGCTATCCTAGTGTAAAGCTATGAGTGTGTACCGTTATTATTATTATTTACAGAAGTATATTTTATTACTTATAAGAAGGACTCGACTTTTTGTATATACATTTAAAACCTGTAATTGTATTGTGCTATTAAAGTGTATTTATTATTTACAGGTGGACATTTAGCGGAAAGTCAGTCAGTGTTGGACCCGAACGGAGAGCTGTTACTGAAATGGCGAGTCGATTATGTGACTCGTAAAATATACTTTCAACTGTTACTCTCGGAGAAGGCGCCTGCCGTCAACTGGTTCGCACTTGGATTCTCGGACCGCGGGGAGCTTCAGTATGCCGACGTGTGTCTCGTCTGGACTGATTATAAAGGACAAGATCATTATGAGGTACGAAACCACCAAACATATAAAAACATCCTGTTCAGTGTCATGCGGATTTTTTTTTGTAATTTTATGACAGTACCATAGTCTAGTTGCTAGTAAACTTGCTTGCGAAACCTCCTGGCTTCTATTAGAACTCTTGTTCCAATCTCGACCCTTCTTCCTAATTGTACTCGATTGGTGGGCGTTGAGGAGATTATAATTATGTTGCTGTTATAAAGCGATATCTATGCCAATTTTTTGTATTGTCATTACATCTTATGAACATTTCCAGGACACACACTCTAACGCCGAGGGGAAGTTACAGCGAGATCACCAACAAGATTGTGAAGCTTTTCACGTAAACGCCGAGAGCCGCAGTATAACATTTACCCGTCATTTCGATACATGTGACAAAGATGATTATATTATCGAGGTAATCACGATATGCCACAACAGTAGCGGTTTTTTATTTATTTTGCCACTGAAAAGGTACGAATAATGTATTCCGCAAGCACCTCTAATTTCACTTAATTAGGTACGAGGTAGATTCAACGGTTAGTTCCCAGACTGAAATGTTAAACATAATTTATGGACCTTGTTCGTTTGTATTATCGTTATAAAATATGTGTTCTGTTTCTGTAATGTAATAAAGAATCGTAGCTTAATGATTTAATAAACATTCAACGTTTATTAAAAAAACTGTAAATAAGTATAAAGAATCGCAAAGTCCGATCCTTTTTCATACGTATCACCCTTGTTTAACTACAATATTATTTTAGGCAATCATTTCTTTGGTTGTACATATTGTCACTGTTATAAACATAAGTTCTTGTTATTCATACTGTCGGTGTAATATATTTTTTATTTCTTTCTTCATTACAGGATGGTACAGTCCACGTAGTGTGGGCGAGGGGTGTCGACAAGTTGTTTTCATCGAGGGGCTTGTGCATTAGCTGCACCTCTCCACGTGACCACGGCTTCATCAGGGTCCGCCTGCTGACGCCGCCGTCCATCCCGCAGCACGACGCCCAGCAGCTCCGGTTTACAAACAAACACTTGAAGGTGCCCGGTGATGACACCACCTACTGGTGCAAGGTGATGAAGTTACCGGATTTCATCATGGAAACCGTTCATCATATTATAAAGGTAAGAAGACAAAAGGAAGCTTGAGACTCGGAACATTATTACTTGCTTTTATATTCTTTCTTGTTTGTCGGCTACATTAAAAAAAAAAACAAAAAATTACTTAAGTCAGTGGCCTCATACTGGGGATCAGTGGGCATCGACCTCTTCACCGAGGCTTGATGACATCCTCCACTAAGTTCCAATAGATGGTACTACAAGACAATTTCTCACATGACTAAACAACTGTGAAATATATAAATTGTGCCTGACTAATCGTGACCTGAAATAGCCGCGCTTAATCTTAATAGCTTGATCTTGGCCACAATCTTCCATCCGTAAGCACTAAGCCCGAATTTCCTTAACTCGGCTGTTGACGCAAGGCAGTTAAACTTGATCTTCAACCCATTCATGACTCACTACAGGGTACACGTTGTCCTTCATAATTGAGAAATCCCGAATCAATAGAGATACTCCACCCACTACCTCAGTGCGAATTGGTAGAGAGATCGAATCTTTTTATACGGCCAAAAGACTTCCCAAGTAGCTAGTTTAACGATAACACTTAGGGACTAGCGGCTTAAGGTGCCCCCCAAACCACAGAGTGGTTAATCAATCGAGATATTTGCGAGTTACTATATAGCGATCACTATCACGCCCTCAATAACAGTCTCTTCCATTTGTTGCATTGTTCCATTATTTGGATAGACATAACTTAGTCAGTTAAGGTTATGAACGATTCTCAACAAATAATACAATTGTTCTTCATTTTAGTTTGAGTCAACGATAACAGTTGGAAATGAAGGTCTGGTCCATCATATGGAGCTATTTTATTGCGACGATGCACCACACAGAGATATACCGTTGTACGAAGGGAACTGCTTTTCACCTGATAGACCTGAAGCAACTAAAGTTTGCTCGAAAGTAAGTAAGTTGGGTAGATCCAGGCTTTCTAGGATACTTTTAATTTTAGTTTTATATTGAACACACTGTGTCCTTCTATTTCTATTTAAAACAAATATAACCTATAGAATTCTTATATTTTTTTAAGTAACAAACAAGCCATTTCTTACCCAAATTGAAGATTGTATTAAAATTAAAATAAAATTTACACTTACTCTTATTTTACTTTACCTTTACCTTATCATTATGACTGGGAAATTACTCTATGTAAGTAAAAAATCTAAGAGTTTAAATGAGGATATTTTATGTATACACAGGTGAAAGCTGCCTGGGCGATGGGTGCTCCGCCCTTTACTTATCCAGTAGAAGCCGGGCTGCCCCTCGGCGGACCGAACTCCAATAAATACGTCATGCTGGAAGTGCATTATAACAATCCCGAGATGAAAACTGGTAAGGCAAAACATTTTTTTTTGGATTAAAAACCCATGTCTCGTGAGGGGCTGTAGGACAATAAATTAGTGTCGGGGAAGTCATTTACGACGGAAAACTTAGTGTCAAAAAAACTCGGCAATACGTAAACATGAGTACACTTTAAAGTTATGATGTACATTTCTAAATTTCACGAAATATTGCAATCTACACTCACACTAAGTCATCACAATTAATAGGAATATAAATAAATAATTTGTATACAGTTTAGGATTATAATATTTCAGAAATTCAGACACCCAAAAACAAACATTTACTTTGTCCCAAAAGTACTATTTCTCTAATACACGTTACGTGATGATGATGTTTCATTCAATAGCTTGTAGGTATAGAAAGGTATGATGTTTGTCCCACAGACTGGGTGGATAGTTCGGGGATCGTCCTTCACGTGACGGGCCACAAGCGGCGGTACGACGCGGCCATCATGGAGCTGGGCTTGGAGTACACTGACAAGATGGCTATCCCCGGCGGGCAGGAGGCGTTCCCACTCACCGGATACTGTATCCCTCAATGCACTGGAGTGGTGAGGAATACAGAGAACTTTTACGTTATCCCATTTTAGAAGCAGCTTTGAACGCTAGTCTCTCATATGTGTGAATTCTACATATTTTTAAAATTATGCAATTACTTCTACAATTGAACAAAATCTTCATGTTTCTGAAGGTTTATTGAGCTTTCCAATCTGCATTTGATCTATGAGATGGAATGCAGTAGCAGATCTAAGGGGAGGGTGATAAGGGGGTGAAGTCCCTCCGCGCAATCATCGAAATCCTCCCCTGCCAAATCTCATTTCATGTCCTTAACTGGATCAAGCAAATTCTGGATCCTACATCCTAATTGCAAGAGGAGACCAGTCTTCCTCTTTTTTCAATTACGAGTTACTGCTTGACTACAATCCCATCTGATCTCAAGTGGTGATATAGCATTGGATAGTGAGCACTACCCTGCGAATTTCTTCTAAGGAAGAAGGCTATTCACTGTAGCCTTGATCATTGTAATCAAACGGGTACGCTAACACAGGGAGACGGTTGTAGCACCCTTCTCTGTTGAGAACCTCTACATGTGCAGGGTCTACCCGAACACGGTATAATAGTGTTCGGCAGCCAGCTCCACACGCACCTGACGGGCACGGCGGTGTGGACGCGGCACGCGCGCCGCGGCGCCGAGCTGCCGCTGCTCAACAGGGACGTGCACTATTCCACACACTTCCAGGAGATCAGGATCCTACATAAACCCGTCAAAGTTCTACCGGTACACACATTCAAACATTGAGATTTTTCTAATCTGCTTATTTTTTGTTACAATACACTTAAAAGTATAATATATTTTTTAGTATTTATTTATAGTATTCAATGCAGTTTTTATTTGAAACATTTTTTTTCTAGCTAGCGACATGGCCATCGAAAATGAGGAATAACAACAATTCATTATTATTCTCTCATTTTTTATGAATCTTATTAATTGTACATACATACTACATGCTATATTATTGCAAAAGTTAAATTTTATACATTGCGACTTACAACAAAACGTTTGTTTTTCTTTTTCCCTTATATCGCAAGCGAGTCACGTGACCACCGCTACTCCAGTAGCGATTACGGAGGAATATTATACATTCGGAATTTTGTATTGTTTCCTAGGGAGATTTCCTTGAAACGACATGTATATACAAGACGGACGACAAGCCGAACGCAACTATCGGCGGCCACGCCATCACGGACGAGATGTGCGTCAACTACCTTCACTACTACCCGGCAACCGAACTAGAAGTCTGTAAGAGCGCCGTCTCAAACGCTGCGTTGGAAAACTACTTTATATTCGAGCAACAGTATGTATTCATTCAACGTCATTACACATCCCATTTCTATTATACGGTTTCCATTCTCATTGAGAAGAATAAAGGGGTTAGAATAGGATAAACTTAAATAAATCAACGTTTTTCATATCACCGCGTTTAGTATTCCTAAGTCAACGATGAATTGTGACTAACATCCAAATCGCAAACATTTCTGTGATGTAAAAAATTCTACCCTGACGAAATCGTCCCTGGAACCTTTCCCGGTGCATGGAGAGTCATCTACCTGCAGGATTGTCGGATGTCAACTGACTAGACCATTTTTAACTTGAATGTTTCAGATGGGACAACATGTCCATATCATACGATTCCCCTCCGCGCGCTAACTACTTGTCAATACACCCGTGGACGCCACTCAGAGCTAACGCTTTACACACGCTCTACACTGAGTCACCGATATCCATGCAGTGCAACAAATCTGATGGCAACCGTTTTCAGGTGAACAATTAATAAATAATAATATATTTTTTTAACTAGTACTTTACTTACTAATCTTGGCCTTCGCTAGATGTCGTTGTATAATTTTAAAAATTATTGCCCGCGTTTTGCGTAATAATCATAGAAACCTTTCTAAACATTTGAATTACACATATTATACCCCATCAGGAGGTAATTTAAAAATCCTTGAAGAAAAAAATTGAAAGAAGGCATAATGTACGCTAGCAATTGTTTCAGGGTGATTGGGAGGGATTGCCGATCCCAAAAATAAATATACCGTTGCAAGAAGAAAGAAGAATTTGCCCGCAGGATTTCAATGAATTACGATACTAATAGAACGTAAACTACGAGTATATTGAATCACATATTGAATACACCATGTTGCATTTGTTAATAAAAGCTACACTTAATATTATATTATTTATTCTATGAAATAAGTATTATAATATCGCATAAGTTGAATATCTACGTTGTATAAACGTTTCTCGTATATAACCTGTACTAATATGAAATTGTGATTAAATGTATTGTTTTGTTTGGATTAATTGTAATTCATAAAAAATATAATGTTAAAAATGAACATAGTTGTAATAAATTTGTAAAATTATTCCTCCCGTCGTATTTTTAATGGTAGTCTAATTATTTGGGTTGGTTGTAGTTTTACATTACTATTCGAGATTTAATAAAAAAAGCCCAATTGAAATGAATCTGTTATTGCGAAAAATTTACATAAATGAAGATAAAAAATTAACAAGGACAGATATTTTTTTTATTTATATTGTTGAATTTTAACTGGATTTAAAGAAGTGATCCAACTGTACTACAGTATTAAGATCTTATCACTCTTATTTTTATTTCATTACAGGGATAAATATTTTTTATCGCCTCCAAGAAGTATAATTTCATATGTTATCATGGTTAATTAGGCAATATAAGCAAATTGCTTACGATAGTATAAAAACAAAAGCTAATTATTGCATGTTGTCTTTAGATATACTTTGTGCTGAAATGATGTCGAAAATCCGAAATAACAATTTACAACAGTATCTCGTCATAATACTTCTTATTGAACTGAACCAGTGAAAGTTTAGTAAACTTAGAAACACGTACACGAAAAACGTAGACTTTTTTTATGTTTTGTTTCAGCTATTAGTGGATGTTATTTGCAATAATACATCGCAGGTCGCTTGTGGTTTTTTTTATTTAAATGTTTTCTAAAATAAGAAGTGATAAAGACGTGACAATTTAAAGTATCCAATCAAAATAATTTTGTAGGTACTATGATGATAGTAACGAAACGAGGAAAATTTTTAGAAGAATAGGTCAAATAGAAGCTATAGTTATGAATTTAGAGGTGAGGGCCAAATTTATTGCGATTTCTTAAAAATAGACTGTTAAGATAATGGAAGTTCACAAATTCTGTTACAGTCATATCCATACTCTATGAACGGAGTTAAATGTAAAATTTATTATAGTCTGTGCTAATCTGTACGCAATATTCTGTGTCGAAAACATACTCTGTATATATCATAAGGCTAATCTATCTCAACATAGTCTGTGCTCTGATCAAACTTTTTAGTAATCTCTGCTTGGTCTGTGACTTTTTGATTCTGAGTTTCTGACATTTTGTTTTCTTTCGTCTTGCTCATTATTTTACCGATTTAACTTGGTCCATTATTTTGTTCCTATTAATTGGAACTATGTCTAATGATTATGGATTTAATAATGATGATTCTCCTAACAAGACAAATAACACACATCTTCAACTTCCAAGCCCCATAATCACCCGAAGGAATCGAACTGCTTCTACGTAAGTTCTTATGTTTTTTACCGGTGTACTTTAATCCGAGTAGTATTATTACATTATTGTAATATGTCTACAATGATTCTAGATCTGAACGAGCTCTTGGAAATCCTTTGGAGAATGGTAAAATTAAGTCATTTTGTCGGGAAAAGGGACATGGTTTTGTGACACCTGATAAAGGAGGCGAAGATATTTTTGTCCATATCTCTGAGTAAGTACCTACTAGAAGTTTTTATAATTTTTAAATGTGTCAAAAACGGAACTGTACCTACGTTAAATTATGCATGAAGGTCAATAGCGATTTGGATAGATTGGGTTATTACGTTGTAAAATAATCATACGTACTTCTACTGGACGAAATAATTTTTGTTTACGTTAGTGGTTTATAACCTTGAACGTAGGTTACCTTAAACATTGATGGACTCTCTATAGCATAGTGTCACTAATACAAGTTCCACAAACAATGTATTTGGTATGGGGCTAATAAGGAAGTATAGTCTATCATTATTTAAAGTACTTGAAGCATTTGCATTCTAAAATGTTAAGAATAAGTAAACGACAGAACATGATAGTCAGTTACACAAAAGCCTCATAAATTTATAAAGGAAATTCAAATTACATGTACCCCAATGCTGTAAAGAAAGTTGATGTGGTTGTACAAATAGAAATCATTTATTTTTGGTGAAACTAGTAATTATGTAGAAAGCTTCCTCTCCCACATGTTATAGGTTTGGTGCCTGGGATGAATAAGTTTTTAGATAATAAAAAAAATTTGGAAATGGCAAAAAGAAATATAACAATCATTTGCAAATGGCCAAAACAAACACTGTCAGTGTTAGCTGCAAGGTATAAATGTGACAGATTAGAATTTATTTAATTTAGGATGAAATATATTTGTTTACAACAAAAATACATATTTTTCTTTTGTGTAATTTTCACAATCCAATGAAAATTCTTATAATATTACATTAGACCAGCTTGAAAGTTCACAAAACATCCATTCCATGTTGATAAATTTCAACGCAACGGTTTCAACACAATATTTTAAAAACAAAGGTGAATTTGTTATCAATTTTGCAATCAAATTGTAGTTATATTTTTGGAAAGGCACAAAGACCTACAGATTGTGTCTTTTACTCCGCAAATGCTTTCTGCTTGCAGTGTTCAGTTCCTTTCAGTAATAGATTCATTGGTTATTTAATTACGGATGACACTATGACAAGAAACATTTTTTATTTATATCAATGTATAACTCTTTACATAATATGTACATTGTTTTTTATTTTAATACTTAATATTTCAGACTAGAAATATTGTAAATTTTTGTTATTGTGTCTATTATAACAAAAGTTTTGTTAATTTTAAATCAATATCTATGTATATTTCTTATATTTAATGTTAATTTCATTTTACATTTTTAAAGTTCATTTTACTTTTTTGATCATAGATTATAAACGAAATTTCTTGATGGAGGTGAACATTTAAATTCACAGTTATCTGGACCATAGACCGAGTTTTGTCATAGTAATATTTTCATTTCAGCATTGAAGGGGAGTATGTCCCGTTGCCTGGTGATGCAGTTATTTATCGACTCTGTCCGATCCCTCCCAAATTTGAGAAGTATCAAGCTGTCCATGTACGTATCATTCATCTGACTCCAGCAAAGCACCACAAATGGGATGAACCGCCGCTGTAAACATTGAGCCTAATGAAAAGTCAAAATGATTGTACCTACTATTAAGTTTTCAGTATGTTTTGCGAATACCCTTCGATGTCACACTTATATACATAACTGTATTAATTTTTCTAAGTGTAAGATTTATTTTTATTGATCTGAAACCTGGAAGTGACCAGTAAACCTCGGCTTCAAAAAACGAATTGCTGATCTACCTCCCCTCTAACATTTTCGTTCTGGTTTAGTATCTTTTTGTGACAACTCAATGAAGTTCTAATTTAAGCAGCTTATTTTGGTACTTTGAGGTTAGGATAGGACGGTATAGAAAGCTCTTTGCAAGCAAAGCAATTTGGGAGTGATATCATTAAGATCGGCATCGAACACTCCACGATCTTCTCTTCCTCAGTTTCAACTTTTAGAGACCCATGTTTTTCAAAAAAAAAAATACTATTTTAACCTCAAAGCATTAAAACATTTTAAATACAGCTGCATGAGATCTACTATCCGCGTAAATAACGTCATAATAATGTGATTTTGTCGTAGATAACGATGGACAACGATAACTAAATAGGTAATTAATCTGTTGTAAGCGAGATTTCATTGTATTTTTTTTAATATCTCTGCACGTTCCAGGCAATTCGTATTATGAATTCCGCCTGGGCACTCTTTAGCCATCCAAAATGGTTACAACCCCGAATATAAACCCGTCTATCTGAGTAATCTTATCTCTCAACCGCACAAGTGACAACTAGTCAAACTCCAAGTTTCATTTTGATAACAACGTAATATATTGATCTGAACTGCACAGTATTAATATGTTCACTGTATGCCCATTATTTGAGATACAAAATTTATCATCAAATGATAATAACAAGTGTCCATTAAACACGCGAAGTAGGAAAAATTACATCGCGCCGCACATAAAACTAAAGAACGCTGCTAACTATTTATCTTATCAATACAATACAATACAATATACATTACTTCAAAGCATCATCAATCGACTACCATATCAGTACAGGATATGTCGAAAAAAAAAAATGTTGGTGAAAAAATAAAAAAATGCCGATTTTGTGTAATTTTTTTAATAAGGCGGCTCGGAGTCTTTTTCTTATTCGTGATTAAACAGTGGTATTACTAAAATTATTTAGAATTTTAAAGCCTAAAACAAAGTATTTTCCATTGAATGTAAATCCTGATGTATTTTATCAAATTATACCAGCTAGCTCCTGTGTACTGTCCTTGTTGGTAGAAGAGCTTAAATATCATATTTATATCAGGATTTCACGTGTGTTTCTCTGGTTGTACTAATTGCATATTATACCTTAAATTCAGTATTTGAAGTAAGAAGCCAACATGTGGTGCTAAATTTTCGAAAGGTTTTACCATCTTTTAAGATTTTGATATCAAACGTAACACAGTGAATGGTTATGGCTTCTTGCATATACACCTAGCTTTACAATATTCATGTAATATTAAGTATTGTCCAAGTATTGGCCTACTAAAAAAACACCAATTTTTTACTTAGTATATTGATATCGCCACATTCTTTACTATTGTGTCATTGCCCAATTATGGTTATTTTAAAGATTGTTAAAAGTGTATTTTTGTTGCCACATGTTAATGAATTTTGAAAATTGCATTTAATAATAAAGAATGGATATGATTTTTCCACACACATTTATGTATATAAAATTTTAATTCATTATTTAGAATTGCACAAAGATGTATGAATTGATTTGTGGGAACCGTATGCTTTCTTCTGTTATTGCATTTCAAATGTTGTTTACACTACGCAGAAAATAATCATTCCCAATGGCAATTATATTGAGAATTTAATGATTATTTTAAAGTGAGAAAAGTAGGATAACTTCAATATTTGTATACATGTGATGTATGTAATAAAGATGGGGAAATATTATCAAAGTGCTGCAATACGGTCAAACATTTGAATAAGGTAACTTACTGATCTGATTTTATCAACTACAATATTGAGCTAAGCTAATGATAGAAAAAAATATTCAAACAAAGGATGTGTTTTGTATATGGCAACTTTGATGATATTTTTACC
>DWJN01004918.1:0-11939 GCA_018248895.1 Carystus phorcus
CGGCGCCATCGGACGTAAGGTGGTGGTATCGACCAACATCGCCGAGACTTCTCTCACTATCGACGGCGTGGTGTTCGTGATTGACACCGGATTCGCGAAACAGAAGGTGTACAACCCGAGGATTCGTGTGGAGTCGCTGTTGGTGTCGCCGATAAGCAAGGCCTCGGCCCAACAGCGTGCCGGCCGCGCCGGTAGGACCAGGCCCGGGAAGTGCTTCAGACTGTACACTGAGAAGGCATACAAAAATGAAATGCAGGATAATACGTATCCCGAAATTCTGAGGTGACTTGGGTTTGGATACAATTTATTATTTATTTACAATAATTATAGATTTAGTTTAGTGGTAACATAACACGTTAGTAGGCCCATTGTCTATTGGTAGTACAAGCCAACTTTACTTATCTTCAATATGTAGTCTTTGAAGATTTTCACACATTAAAATGACAGTGGGTTTTATTAAATTTTTTACCACTAACTAGGCACATCGCATTCTTGAATCTTCTACTCAGAAATGTGTATCAATTATTACTGAGGCTGTGATCACAGTATTTTACTGGCTTACTGGAGAAGATCATTATCTGAAATATCTGAAAGGCCAGTGGTTCTAAATGTGGCTGGTTATAGATGTTCACAAATTTTGAATGAGATCGCTGCCTTCATAGATGCAGATGGTAAGGTTGCGATATACAAACAATCCGAAATTGCGCTTGTGTGAATGTCCATAGATGATAGTTAGCCGTGTGTTAGTAGAACAATTTGTAAAGGCAAAGAGTCTAATGCACCACCCTTCGCCCTCCGCCCCTTGCAGATCAAACTTAGGATCTGTAGTTTTGCAGTTGAAGAAGCTGGGCATCGACGATCTGGTGCACTTTGACTTCATGGACCCGCCCGCCCCGGAGACACTGATGCGAGCGCTGGAGCTGCTCAACTACCTGGCGGCGCTCGGTGAGCACTTTTACACTATAACATATATTTAATTAAATCTTTTACTTTAGCAGAAGAAAGGTGAAGTTAATAAAATGAATTCTAATAGCTTTAAAAGGGAAAGTATGCACCGGTATTGATAAGAGATACTAATAGCAATAGAAGTTTCTTATAACTCGAAATTTGTTGTGGAGTCTGAGGACACTACTCCATTAGATCAAGAGTATACATAATATACTTTGAATGCTTACTGACTTTTATCTAACAATTACTATACGCTCATGTAATTTTAATACTTATCCTTCTTTCAAATTTTAGACAGAATAAATGTAAACAAAGCGTTGCTTAGCAACATCAACCAAATGCAATAGACGTTTTTGTCATTAGTAGCATAATATTTGTGTAGGTACGATATCTTAATTAATGTGTTCATTAACAAATCAAATATTTATTTAATTAAAGATATTGTATTGTATTAAAACGCGTAGTTACATAAATATGTTAAATAACCTTTTTAAATAATAACCTTATTGTTCTACCATTGAAGTCATTTCTACTCGTATTTATTAGTATAGTCGATCATAGAGCAAAATGGTACCTACATTGTGCGAAATGGTTACAAAACGCTTCACGTAAATAAGGTTTGTGGGAGCGTGAGTTTTTCAAACAATAATGTGATTATAGGATGTTGGTTTAATTCATTTTCTCCCAGGCTGTTATTGATCAATAAGTCGATAAATAGTAACAAAATATTACATTTAGCAGTTTACTTCAATAATATCAGTTTGATATTAATATGTATGTCAGTTAGTGAAAACCTTACAGGAATTTTAATGGTTTGTTTACATTTAATCCAGCTCCAAATTTAACTAAGTATAGTAGAACTATAGAAATTCGGTTGATCCAGATAACCGCAGCAATCTGTAGGGTACTAAAACAGTGACTTGAGTTTTAAATACAGACTATATATTGATAATGACTACACAGCCTTAATCAGATAAAATGTAGTTGTGTTCATGTTCATTGTGTTGTCATCTGAAGAAATTAATAATTTGGTCACAAATAAAATAGTTGTATGCTCACGGTACCGAGGTTTAATAGAGAAGAGGACAGTACATAGAACATAAGTAACATAGACAGACTACATAGAGGAAAAAGAAGTAATACACAGATAATAATAAATTTAATGTTTCCAAAACATCTACTAACTTTTATATGTTCAATTGTCTTCACTCCATGTGGCTAGCGGACTGAGGTGCCTGTTCATTACACTAATATAATAATAAATGATAACTGACAACCCCACAAGTCTAGTGTTGCTATATGGTTATTACTAGGTCTCGCTTCACATCACTATTCCACGTCACATCGCGAAACATAAGAATCTATTAAAAAATAAGGAATGTAATATTAGAGGGCTCGGATCACATATTTTTTCCTCTTAACTAATAACATCAAGACGATCATTGACACAATCAGTGTTCATACATATATATGTAGAAATGTATCGGGCTTCATCTGTCTCATGTCCTACTTGACCCTTTGTGTACACCCATCTGAACAACCGACGAGGCTGGTGTCTACTGTCGAAGTCAGTTGGATCCGCCCCGCCGTGTTTAATCTTGACAGTATTAATCATGAAGGTAAGAGGAGCTACCACGTCTCTTTAAAATTAACCGTTAAATGTTTTCGTGTTTCATTAGACGATGAGATATAAATAGTACTGTGTAATTTTTTTGTGACGTGTTTGGTGTTGCTGATGTCCATTTGATAGGTTGTTTAGCGTCAGATGGCTCATCGGCTAGTTGAGCAATTATTTACATATAAAAAAGTATTTTGTGTAACACTATCGGCAAGTCTAGTGAACAAAAAATGTGGTCGACTTGCAGACGACGACGGCAACCTGACGGACCTGGGCGCGGTGATGGCCGAGTTCCCGCTGGACCCGCAGCTCGCCAAGATGCTCATCGCCAGCTGCAACCACAACTGCTCCAACGAGATCCTCTCCATCACTGCCATGCTTTCAGGTGAGTGCCGCTTGAACAAAGCGCACAACACATTCCACACACACAACACTATCCAACACACAACTCAATCCAATTCACGCACACCACACAATTCAATACACACACAACACAATCTAAGACATAACATGATCCAACACACACAACACAATCCAACACACATACACAACACAATCCATGTCACAAAACAATCCCCCACACAACACAAAAAATTTAACAACACAATTCACTCTCCGGTTTGCCCACGTGTGAGTTTGCAATTTTCACACATCCCTCAGAAGGGATCAAAAGGGTTCAAAAGTATTGTCAAGATAGTATAAATTTCAAATAATATATTTATCATATAGGTGTACAGTGTAGGTATATGCAACAGGCATGCAAATTTTATATTAATCGTTTGATGTTCGTTGGCAAATTTCAGTGCCGCAGTGCTTCGTGCGACCGAACGAGGCTCGCAAGGCGGCCGACGAGGCGAAGATGCGGTTCGCGCACATCGACGGCGACCACCTCACGCTGCTCAACGTGTACCACGCGTTTAAACAGAGTACGTAGACACATCACACGTCACGTCATTACCATCCGCCATCGTCTTGATCGATGATCATCATCTCCCTCTCCATCTTCCATTACTTGTGGTCGGCGCAGTATGTCTTCTTCCATTGATCTCTGTCCTTCGTCAGCTCCGCACTCACTCCTTTCATACACATGTCATTCCTCACACAATCTATCCATCTGCTCTCCAGCCTACCTCTACCCTTATATGCGTCCACTTTCAAATCTAGTACCAGTGGCGTAGCTAGGGTATTTGCTGTCTGATGCAGCGTAGGACTTGAAGCCCTTTAAAATGGTCAAAATAATTTCAGAACGCAACTCAAGTAAACTGAACTGGTTGTCCTTGAACAACCCCTCGAAAAATTCAAAGGATCATTCTATTGTTATTCGTAACAGTTTACCTACTCCTCTAATGTTCATCTCTTGACACTTTACGCTACCACAAAAGCTCATAGAAAATCAATATCTCACTTAATTTTATTTTATTTGCCTCTAGATTGTATTTTTCATTTTCATTCTCTCATTTTTCTTATACATTTCTTGATTCTTGATTGAAAAAAAAAATTGGAAGAATTGATCGTCGACTTTGATGCCCATTTCCTTTTGATGCCTGTTGCTACTGCACCGCTCGCACCCCCCCAGCTACGCCACTGTCTAGTACTCTCCTCGTATTATGACTATCATACCTCCGCATTATATGCTCGTACCACGCCAATCGGCTTTCTTTCATCCTTTTTATCGATCGACAATCAGTGCCGTGGTTATTAGAGGCGCAAGTTTGTAGTTATTGTTGGGACATGATAACGGTGTATATTTATATAATATATATTGAGTAAATTGCCCGCATCGGTGTTCCTGTCTGATTATAATGTTAATATCTTCAAGTCAAGAGTGAATAGGCTTCTACTAAGCTAATGCGCTTTACCATCCAATACTACATCACCGCTTACCATCAGGTGGGATAATCGAGAAGTAACCTATAATTAATAATAAAGAATCTGTTTTTTTTTTCTCTTTTCTTATTTGGTCGCTAAGTTCTCAGTGACGCCGTGGGCGACGTTGACTAGTTATCATATGACTCGTTTTTCGTTTGCCAGATAATTACATAAAAAGTTGAAATTATACCTTGGTTATGTTAGTCAGTCATAGTAAATTAAATGTATAACTTTTAAACAAATTTTTTAAGTGTAATAAAAATGTTTGTGTGTTTTAATTTGTAAATTTTGTTATTTACACAATTGAAATCATTTTATTACTTTTACGACGAAGGTAGGGTACCCGCAGTGCGTCGGGACGTTCGATGGTTGAAATTGAATGGACACAATGGCCGCGTTCCAGTAAGCGTTCACAACGATCACTCCCACGACCGCAGTTTTTGCCGTTCCACTAGCTTGTGAGCGTTACTGTCATAAACTCTTGTGGAATGTACACTTCGACCCACCTATTAAGATGGGTCGCGGTGAGCGTCGCGTGAGCGTTTGTTATGACGTCATGGGTGACGTATTCGTCTCGACCACAACGACCGCGGTCGTCATGTGGCACGCTGAAATGAGCGTTTTGATGGTTGTAAACGTGTGCGGATGGGATGCTGGGTTGTTGGTGATCGACTGTCCCTATCCACATCAATTAAAAGTCCGTTTACGTAGATTATGAGTTTATTACGTTAGGCACAGTTCGACAGTACGGCGTGTTGGAGGCGACTGCCTGCGAGGGGGAAGCGCAGGGGCAGCCGCGTGTCTTCTTGCAATATTTTGCTGTCACTACAAACGCTTACTGGAACGCGGAATAGATAGCATAATATATATGAATTGTTTCGTGTTGCAGACATGGAGGATCCGCACTGGTGCTACGACAACTTCATCAACTACCGCTCGCTCAAGTCCGGCGACAACGTGCGCCAGCAGCTCAGCCGGATCATGGACAGGTGAGGGCAGCACTGTCGCACTAATTTCAGATTATAATCGAATTTTATGTTTATTTTTACACTTTCTATTGCAAATGTGCATTTAGCTTATTAATAAACCTTTTTAGTCAAAACTGTCAATTTGAGATGAGAAAAATTATTATGAAGGAATGATATATTTGTCAAGTAACAAAATTTGTAATTGATCTTTCGACTGGTTGTTTTATCTATATAGACTGCCGTATTTTCAGCCGATATTTACCCATCAAACACCCACAAAGAAGATTTTGCATTTGATACTTATAGAAAACACGTATTCCTTCTCGTTTATTTTTATTTCAACATTTAAACCAAATTGTTTAAAATATGTTTACGAAATTGTATTTTTCACATTCAAAATTTAGTACTGAAGTAAGTATTTTCTTAATACATAATATGTGCATAAGGTATGTATATTTTTAATACTACCACTGTTTCGGAATCATTGATTAAAACTTGTTTTTTTTTTTTTTCATCAAAGTTATGGATCTAATGTATGAAATAAACGAAACTTTTTCAAAACTGATAAAAAAACAAATCATTCTAGCCAAAAAACATTTTCCAAATAAACCCATTGAGCTGAATATCTGATTAAAGCCAATACCACTCATTTAATTAAGCCTGAAAAGCCTGAAGGATATCTCAGAGGAACTGCCATACATTCCTTGCTTAGAAAGGGAGGCTACAGAAAGAAATATACTAAAAACTATAAAGAAAAAAAACTTGTAACAAAAAAGGAAAACCGACTTCAAAAGGAATAAAATAATTTAATGAGGGAAACTGCTTAAGAAGTAGGTGCCATTGCAGTTGTCTCAATCAAAGTAACTGTCACAAAATGATCAAAAGTATCAGTAGTTAGAATATACACCTAATTAATTTGTCCAATGTTTCAGGTTTAATTTGAAGCGGACGAGCACGGAGTTCACAAGCAAAGACTACTACATCAATATAAGGAAAGCACTCGTCAATGGATTCTTCATGCAGGTGAGTCATTTAACTTTAATATTTACAGACATTAAATTAAAAAACAATATTTACCTATATACTTGGACAATATTAAAATTACAATAGCATATCTGCCACAAAATTACCATTAGTAATCTAAAGTTGATAAGAATATGTTTTAATTTTAATAAACCATAACAAAATTTGTCAGTTTATGCGGTAAAAAAATTTAAGAACTTAAAATTACAGCTGAACTGCAACACATAATATAATGCAGGTAATTCGCCTGTTTCGGACAAGACACCACTCTTCCAAATTGAATGATACCTCAGACTCCAATAGCTGAATTACTTTAATTTCATTTATTTCCTATTGATACAAAAGACCAATTTAAAAAGTTTGTGGTTGGTTAAGTCTGTAAACTTGACTTCATTATCTCCTCAAATTTAACACTTTTAACATAACAATTGAGTTTTTAAGAGTACTACAATGATAGTTCATGTTAAACTATTAATCATTCTTATAACACGTTGGTACAACGTGACACAACTTATGCAATATGTTTCACATAAGAGATTATGTGCATTAATTTAACGGGGATCGATTTTTAGTACTCGTCTACCCCCCAAAAACAGTTTTGTTTTTGTAGATGCTTGCAAAACTGAGAATACCTATTTTATTGGATTTCTCAACTTTGTTATTCACATATTGAAATGTTTGTATGTGTTTCAGGTAGCGCATTTGGAGCGCACCGGGCACTACATGACGGTGAAGGACAACCAGGTGGTGCAGCTCCACCCGTCCACGTGCCTCGACCACAAGCCCGACTGGGTCATCTACAACGAGTTTGTGCTCACCACCAAGAACTACATCCGGACAGTCACCGATATCAAACGTGAGCTACATACATATGTTGACTTGTCAAAGATAATGAAATATATTAGACTAGATGTATCTGGTGCGCTTAGTCACATACATATTTATACTAATATATAAAGCTGAAGAGTTTGTTTGTTTGTTTGATTGTATGAACGGGCTAATCTCAGGAACTACTGGACTGATTTGAAAAATTCTTTTAGTGTAAAATAGTTCATTAATGGAGGAAGGCTATAGGCTATAGAACATCACGCTAAGAGGAATAGGAGTGGAGCAGCAATAAAGAATATTGTGAAATCGGCAGAATTTTGAGCTTTTATTGCGTGCGCTGCGTAAACGGTGAAAGTTACTCAAAAATCATGTATTGCAATGTCATTGCTCTATAAAAATTGTAATAAATGTTCGCGACAGCATATGTCTAGTTTTTAAGGTTAATCCACTGTAACCATTTTTATGGTTATCATAAAAATGTTTTAAAATAATAATTTATATGGCAAAACAACGTTTGCTGGGGTCAGCTAGTCATTTACATAGTAACTTTTGCCCATAAGCATTTTCATCTGTAGCTTAAACTTTTCGGTATTTGAATCTTTAATCGAATTTGGATTATTATCTTACGTTATAGTCACAAGTAGTATAGTATAGATGTAGTAAGATTGTGTTGACGTGTTACAGCGGAGTGGTTGCTGCGCATCGCGCCGCAGTACTACGAGCTGAACAACTTCCCGGCGGGCGAGGCGCGCCGCCAGCTCGAGCTGCTGCAGGCGCGGCTCGACTCGCGCGCCTTCCAGGAGGGCTTCTAGACACCGCCGCAATATATACACCACTGCACACACCGCCACGATGACTTTTATTTATGTACCTAAACGTCCCCGATACCGATGGCGGTGCCGCCTGTTTAGTTATAGGACAACAAGTGCTGAAGGATTAGCTCCTTGTGTAGTTCACAAATAGGTGATGAATGAACGTGTGAGCAAAAATACTAAATTGAGTAACTCAACATTTATCACTCTATATAGATACTTAGGCCGCGTTCCAGTAAGCGTTCACAACGACCAGATCGCTCATATCAGCGTTCCACATGACGACCGCGGTCGTGGTCGAGACGAATACGTCACTCATGACGTCATAACAAACGCTCACGCGACGTGGAGAAAGGCTCTTAAAGGTTTCTTGGAAAAGGGTTTATAATATTATTTTATAAAAAAAAACACAATTCCTCTTTGCTCTATTGCCAATAAACCATCAATAAACACCATAATACTCAATTTTATCATAACATATAGTGGACTTACGAAATACTATATGCACTACACGCCCGACTGTCAACCTGTCAAATAAGTTATGCCACACGGGTGGCGTAGTCACTGCGTGACAAAACCCCTTTTAATTGTGCAGATAAAAAAAAAACATTGATAAAAATATCGCATGTTTTGTAAATATTGTCCGTTGTGTTTTTGTACAATAGGAAGAAAATATCATTTCAAATTTAAAGTTTTAATTATTCAAATTATTCATAATGTTTTTTGGAATATCTTTATTGTGTTTTGTGCTTTATGATCGAGGAAATGTTCTGTTTGTTCTGTACTGAACTAAGGTTATAAGTAACGGTGAATGCCGTACATAAGACCAAACTTCAAATGGATGATAGTAAATCGAAATAAGCCACAGAAGTTTTTATAAAAAGTACCCAAATGATTAGTGTTGTAACGTTGCGTTGTAAATCGATGTTTTTTTATCTAACATTGTGACATGAGAATTTTATATAGACATTTGATATTGTTCTACTAGATAGTAATTGGTGAAGAATTTCAAGACGGTGGACGCACTAAATTAGTAAGAATCTATTTCTATTCCCTTGGGTGATAAAATAAAACTGCATGTACAGTAACAATGCATTTATTATCTCTATAACACCTGCCGCCGTCCACACACTTATAAAAATACATACATTTGGAAAACTGGCGGTCACACTGAGAACATATCGCTGCTTTTCATGAATACTAGCACAAATCAAAATTTTAAAAACAGTTTATAACACAGTCAATTGCAAAATAGTGCTTATCTCATGCTTAGTAAGACTCACATTCATAACACGTTTTGTGATTAGTTTATTTTCAAATGGGCTGCCCTGTAAAATATGTCGGATTGTTCGGTTATTCACGCAAAGCAACAATAGGTATAGACTGGCTGGGGGTATCTCAACTACCGTGTACAAATTATACAGCAAACAAACGCTGTCGACGATCGAAATTCGCTTGTAAAACATTTGTAAAAGCATTACTTTACATTAACAATGAATGTGAATGAGCGTGTATCAAATGAATGGTAGTGTGCGTTTATTTCTAACAATTAAAAGTTTTTAATGTAATTAATAAAAATATCTTTCTGTGCACCTTCTCCATAATAAAGATTTATCAACTGTTTCTATGGAGATAAAGATTTATGAAATTTTGTTTTGTGAACATAGGCCCCGTTAGTACTATTTGCATTTGTATCTACAGATACTATTAGCCAATATAAAATATAGAAATTAACGAATTTGTACAGCACCTTAAACACCTTCAGTTATTATTCAAATCCAAATTAATACACCAATAAATTTCTAATCTTTTTGCCATATAAAATTAGCTTTGTGAATTTCTCATAAAAATTATGTAAGCCTATGTGACTTGCATGATCAAATCAGTCTAGTCGTTGGGCCGTAAGTCATATATACTACATAAATAAAAGCATATATTTATATACATACACTGGAAAAACATTTTCTCCCACTGGTTCGGTTGGGTAAAAAATATGTAATTTTTTCTATGTACTCTTTTTTCGGGACAGAAGTTTGCAATCGAACTCATATTATTCTCAAAGGTTTATCACAAAGAAAGTTCTCAGTAATATTCGTACCGTCAGGGACATTCGGACACAGTGCGGCCCGCCAGCGCACAACTAAACTACTACAACCAACTAACATTACTACATACAATTAAAATTAATTTAATAAACAAATTACATAACACCGCGGCTATACTACAGTAAGGATTCAATCAGTTTAAATGTTCAATTCAATAATATGATTCATGATTCATTTCAATACAACTCCAGCATAAATCTGAATATGGTTCATGATATGTCATGAGGTATGATGTGAATTCCGGTAATGTTTTAACTTGTACAACAAATTCGACACAAATAAAGAGACTGCATAAACTAGGTAATATACAGATGCACTTCAATGGAAGAATATTGACCTACTTTGTCTCTCGAATTGAAAGTGACAAATGCAGTATCAGTGCATGTGATTGGATGTGAAATGCACAGGCCTGAAGAAATACCACCTTACCATGGATTTATATAAACAATGTATTTTAATTTATACAGACTTGACACTAAGTTTTGAATGCCAACATCACAAGTACACCAGATTTTGATATATGATAGAACTAAGCACTTATCTCAATGAAATTAAATGGTTTGGGTCAATGTAATTCATAGAAACATTTTGAATCACATTATAAATAAATGTGACATTCAGATAAACGGATAATAATAAATGCATGCAAGTTATTTTATTTTAAACAAGTTGAGACTAAAAGATAGTGGGAAGTCGTCTGTCGATTAAAAAATGTACAGATGGCATCGGAACATACAGTACGTGCAAGTAATTGAATGGTTCGTTGTAATAAACGAGCAAGATAGAGCTTTGCGACTTACTCATTACTAAGGGAGCATGCGATGGAAAATAGAATACTGCCTCATACAGTAGACTTTTGTAATAAAACTTTAGAATCACTGATTTGAAACTCGAAACGAAAATGCGTCACGACAGACACCGACTTATAAATATTTAGAACGAATGAATGAGATAGCATACTTTATATTATCTTGTTTGAAAGGTACTCTATAAAAATGACAAAGTACCAAAAAAGTTCTAACATAGTTTACTTTGATGATATTTCACTTCTAACATGTTTGAATAGTTGTATCGTTTTTTACTAAATGAAATGTAGGACTACAATTCCACCTCATTGAAGCAATATTAGCACAAAGTGTCGCTTCTGTTTTTGGTGATAGCTGCAAAAATATGTAAAAGTATAATTCTTCAGAGGGAGGCGGGAGATATATTAATTAACGATAGTAAGAAAATCTATATTGATTTGATGTTGCAGACGAAAATCTAACTAAAGCCTCCGCTACAAACTTCAATAAAATCGATGTCGCTTATACACAATAAATTTTGTTTGGGGAATTTCATTTATTAATATGTGCGTTCTTATGACATAAAATACAAATCAGGCCATCGATATTATCTTCTGTACCAAGAACGCTAACAATTTTAACCGCGATATGTAAGGTGACAATGACATTATCATCGAAGAATGACGTGATTAAAATGAAAAGTATATTTTTCAAGGCAGTTGCTTTATTAACTGTTATTAAGTAAACTTTATATTACGTTCAAACATTAGGTGAGACTGTTATTTTAATTGAAATTATAGTTAGTCAATTCACAGCCATACAAGCTACTACCCAGTTTCCAATATACTCGTCAACTTATTCACGCCATCTATCGACTATGGCCGCGTTCCAGTAAGCGTTCACAACGATCAGATCGCTCATTTCAGCGTTCCACATGACGACCGCGGTCGTTGTGGTCGAGACGAATACGTCACTCATGACGT
>DWJN01004919.1:0-11938 GCA_018248895.1 Carystus phorcus
GTGGTGTCACCTGCTACTATATCCCAAGCGATTCCTAATAGATATTATGGTTTCTTTAAAATGAAAAGCTCTTTCTTTGGTATGTCAAAGCAGTGGCGAGAAGCTAGTATTGAACTGTCATTTATTTTCCAAACATTTCTTTTCGTACTTACGATCGCCTACTATATTTCGTTATCAAACACTCATATTATTAATTTGTGTCATTAATTTTAGCAGGGTAGTGCATAAACCCATTAAAAATAAAAGTAACGCGAACATACCTCCATTTATCTCTGCCGACATACTTAGAACAAAGTAAAATTTATGTCCCTATGAAATAAGCCACCTGCGAATTACTAAAAATAAGAATTACGCAAAGTAAATTGTCAGAACGGCGATATTCCTTAATTTATTAACCATTTGCTAAAACTAGAACCGACTGATAACATTGGCGCAAAAATATGCGTTTAAAATGGACATACAACATTCTTTTCGACATAGTGAGACAAGCTTCTTTCGTAACTCTTGACGTCATTTAAACTGGTATATTATTATTAAATACTTTTTTGGAATCTTCTAGAAATTAATAAAGGTCTATACATTATTTAACGTTTGTATCAAAAGGTTAACAATTCATAATAAGATGACGAGATTAAGATGTATTGTTTATAGAACATTTTGTAAATATATGTAGATATTGACTATCGACAGACATTGTTCTACAACATATACATATAACCGAATTAAATGAAAATATACTACATCTTAAAAGATCGTCATAATGAAATTCTGATGATTTATGCAGATTGATTCTGTTTCTGAGATTAGCGTGCACAAACATACGAACAAAATGAAATAACGTTGTTCTGGATTCTATTGCGTATATAAAGGCCTCCAATATGAATCCTTAAATTTGCCATGTACAGACAGCGAAAGGTTACAGTTTTATGTATATAGATTTGATAGTCGTGTCGTAATTCGAAAAGTTCAAAATGTATCGAATGATATAAGTAAATCATATCCCGATTTATACTATTGAACTTCTCAAATTTCGTCACCTTTAGCAATATTATATAGTCTAGGCCCCTTTTCTCATACATAGTCAACAAATGTTTCATAATCTGATGTAACACCAAATAATTCTAAGCGCTATCACAAAAGCAGCCTTAAATGGACAAGTCTTAAATGAACTCATTGCATTAAGCAGCTAACCGCATTTTTTCAATAAGATACAAAAAAATGCGCCTGAATTTTATTGAAGTTGCTTAAAAAATGTTTATTTTTTGCGATGCAAAATGCATGCCGTGTCACAAAGGTGCAGAGCAAGGTCGGCGGACAGCTGGCAAGTCTAATTAAAGGTTTTATGTTTAAATAATTAAATAGGCAGTACACTGCCGCGAAGACTGGTGCAGGTGCTATATTATTTATGCAAGAATAAAATCATTATTTAAACGTGCCAAATTACGAACATTAATAATTTTCTGCGGCTGACAAATTACACACCAATTGCTAATTTGAATGCATTAAGCGGATGGAAGATCGGTCTTTCTTTAGTTCGTGAGCTAATTTGTTTAAGAAATGTGATATTAAAGTGGGATGCAGTAATAATTAATATGTTTTTAATATATAATTTTATTTTTATAAACTAAAAAAATGTTGACGATAAAGGATATATTTATATATATAATAGCTAGCCCGGCAGATGTTATCTTGCAGCGTATAAACATTTCATTTATATCGAATCGAATTGTAAATCTAAACCATTTTCAAATCCATTTAAACACAGTAAAAAATCATTAAAATCAGTCCAACCGTTTAGGAGTTCAGTGACATACACACGAACAGAAAAATTATATATATAAAGATCCGAATATTTATACATATGATATCTAATAACTAAGAATGAAACAAGACATTTTATAGAACAAAATATGGTACACGATCAATATATATGATTAAAAAATCTATCAATGGTTTGACTCTATTACGATAAAATAGAAATAAATCAGTTTGAAACTGACTTACTTAGCAATACTCTAGTCATAAAGTGACCTTTTAAACTGAGTCATCGTATGACTACAATTTATCGACCATTTACTAGTTACAGGAAGTGTACCTACGATTTGATCTCAGTTAAAAAATAGGTACAATAAATTCAATTACGACAAAGTCGCTCAATAATTTAAAAGTTAATTTCGACAATATTCTCCTACCTTATTTAAAAATATACATGAACCTTAAATAAAACTTGAAATCACTAACAAATCTGTTACTAGTGTCTCCAAACCGGGCAAATTTTTATAAATGATATTTCATGTCCTAGAGGTATTGTTTTCGATTCTATAACACTAAAAAAATACAGACGAATTGAGAACCGCCTCCTTTTTTTATAATTGGTTACAAATGACAATACGTAGGTATAATTATTCCTCTAAGTCTAAATCCATAAAATATCCTAAAAGGTTCAAATACAATTCGCCTCGACAGTTTAAGAGGTCATTTCCTTCGTTACTATATGTGATTATAGAGATGGAATCTCGACGGAAATATTTTAAGGAGTCAACAAACCTTCGTTAAGGAACTGGTTTTTTTATTGGTTCCAACACAAATATTTGTCTATTAATATTATCGTTCGGTTCGCTGTTTTGAGATACCATATTGATCATTAGAAAAACAAATTAGATAAGATAAACTTTTTGTGAAATGTAATTTTGTCCGGTTATTGTGACAAAGTATTAATTTTCTTACTTTGTTTTTACAAAAGCACTAACATTTCCCACCGTAGATATCTTCTAGTTGTGCCCAGTTTTGGTACAATTAAAGAATAACCCTATATACCTATATACATGCATATCTTTATACATTTATATATATCTAGCAGACTCAGCCACGCATTGATGTGACTAAGGTTTATATACTCAATTTAGCAGACTCATTCCGCCATCTGTTAGAATCTTATGGAACTAATCCTTTGTAAGATATTAAACAAATACTTTGCAATAAAATAATATTGCGACTATAAATTGAGATTTAAGCTATCCTATCCTTTAAGTTGGATGAAACTGCACACGGTGTGTAAAATTTGATTAAAATCGGATCAGTAGTTTAGGAGTCAATTGCGGACAAACACTGTGACACGTACTTTATATATATTAAGATTATTTTGCCCCTGTGTATATTACTAAAGTAAACCAAAACAGTTGGCCCAATTTTTTATTATTTCGCGGCAGGTTTAGATTCACAATAAGATACGATCAAAAAGTGCTTATTTAATTAATTTTATCATATTACCTTATAATAGAGGACAACGTACGTCGAGTCCACTAGTTATATGTATAATTTTGAGTTTGTTACTTATCGTATAACTTAAGGTTTTGTCTTATTCGAGTCATACTTAGACAATTTTGTTTTCGATGTAATGGTTCAGTCGTTCTACGTTTAGATACATGGCTCTAAAGCTAACATATTAACAGGTTTTTTATTTAAAACCACACAACATTTAGTAAATGGCAGAACATTTGATTGAGTATACGAGTAGCTGAAAAAGTAATTACCATATACTGAAGGAAATATGTAAATCTGCATGTAATAATAATAAAAATCTGCTTATACAGATGTCATTGTATGTAAATTCTGAGTGTTCTCGACGTTATTCGATTACAACTAATTTAATTTAAACGGTATCGCTATTAACCCATTGCAAGTAAATTCCGTTAGTAAAATAGTCATAATTAATTACAGTTTAATGATAAGTAAAAAAATTTAAAATGGAATTTAAACTCTCGATAAAAATATTCCGGTTATAATTGCGATGTTAAATCGAGATAGCCTAATTATGTGAAATCATTGTGAACTTAAACCTTTAATATGTAACACAAAACTTCGTAATGCAATTTCTTGCCTCAATATGTCCTTTTATTACAGTAAATGTTAAAAAATATTGCATTTAAAAAATGACTCATTATCTGTCCTTTCACATAACATGGCTCAATGATAAAATTGTCTTGAGCGCACACGAATTAAGAAATGCTAAGATACTCATGTATTTAGGGTTGTCTGACGTTCAATTCACAGATAACAGATGCAATATAATGTGAATGTTTCAATGATAATAAATTTTAGTCTTTACCATAAAGCAGTATTAGAATTGTCTATGGTCGAAATTTAAAATTAGAAAAAGAAAGTATTTGAAATAAAATTCAAATACATTTATTGCTGGATTTACATAAAAAGGATGTTATAATTAAATTATATTAATCTGGTTAATCCTGCCAAAAGGCGTGCAAAATATAAAGACAGTTTAATACTGGCTTTCGCCGCTGCCTCATAGCACACCACAAAAGTTTTCTGATTTTAGCAAAATTAAGTAATCGCCTTTCAAAGAGTAACTGCAACTACACCAGGGGTAATATAACCTTACAGAAACACACTACTATAGAAATGTCAGTACAAACACACATAACACACAATCATAAATATGTAATGACGTATGTATATAAGTATATGCGTCGTCGCATATGCGCAGTTAAAAATTTCTTTACTCTTAAAAAATGAAATATTTTTTTTAATTTAACGATTTTGGTAATTGGCTGATAAAATAATCTGATTAATATTTTTTTGGTTTCCAATATTCGAATATCTTAACCCTAGAATAATTTCTCAACAAGTGCAAGTAATGTCAGGTCGACCACCTTAAGGCCGTCTAGAATTTAGTAGGTCAAATATCGAAGACGGAGACTAGGCATTACATTTATCACAACCTTGTATGAGCCAACCCAAGTTTAGTTGCGTAACGTTTTGCATAACTACCGGTTGTTGTAACCGTTTTGAAGTAGTTTATGGCATCGATGCATTTTAGATCTGTGCTTCGGCCACGGCGGCGTACACGGTTAGGTTAAACGGGGCTTTAAACTGAAGTTCTATTGCTATTATTTCATTTTTCTTATTCTGGTCAACAGATAGTCAAAGTTACAAAAAATCTTAATGCATTACTCTGTAGACCACAGAATTTTAGTGCCAATTATTTATTGTTTTCTGTAGGTTTGTTATACAAGACAAGGTGAGAGAAAAAAGAGTGTTTTAGTTTAAAAACATTGTCGTGTAATACTTTCCACGAAGTATAGAGAATATTACTCATTCATCTACTTTAAGTCTGATTTCGTTCTCATTCGGGCATATATGTATATGGCGGATAAATATTGTCATCTAGTTTTGACACCTCAAATATAAATACCAATACCACACGGACCTGTGAAACATCACATTTAGTTAGAAATGTTTTACTTATCTATGGTAGATGAAGCACTTTAGCGTATTAATAATTTAAGTGGATTAAGATTGCATCTAACTAATTAGTGGTAGGCGGCTTAACGTCAGATTTAATAAGACATAGGACTTATTCATGTTTTTGCTATGACATGCTTCTAATGCGAACATTGAATTAAGTTTTTTTTAACCGTCTTAAAAAGAGTTTCTCAATTCGGTTTTTTTTTAATGTTAATAACTTTTTAATCGATGTACCGATTTGTATGATTCTTTTTTTATTTGAAAGCTAGTGCTTATTTTCATATATATAAAATACGTGTCACGGTGTTTGTCTGCGATTTACTTCTAAACTACTTAACCGATTTTATTCAAATTTTGCACACCGTGTGCAGTTTGATCCAACTTGAAAGATAGGATAGTTTATATCTCAAATTATAGTCGCAATATTATTTTATTGCAAATTATTTGTTAAATATCTTACAAAGAATTAGTTCCATAAGATTCTAACAGATGGAAGTGTAAAGTAATTAGACGGCTAAATTGAGTATGTAAACCTTAGTCACGTATATTTAATACGGTATTTACGTCAGTTTTTTTTTGTCCATTGACAAAGCGGTTATTATTAATATAATTATAGGAAAAAAACTCGTCAAAACTACATAACTGGGATGCACTAAAAACAGCAGTATTTCCTATGCGTAAAACCTACTAATCTGCCAAAAACCACCTAAAGTTGTTCAGTGGTTTCTACGTATTGTCCACACAGACAGACAGATTTATTCGATGTATAATAATCTCTCTGTATCGATAAGAAAACATAGATAACAAAAACAATCTCAAAATAAGATGAAATACATCTATTATAATTTACCGAAATTTATAATAATTTAACGTAATTATATTCTAGAAAATATAATGAATTATTCATTCATATTTCAGAATTTGTATTGCAACTCCTATCATAGTTACACACTGCTTATGTAAGACTTATCGTATTAATTTAATGAGTGTTACGAATATTTCCTTAATTGGTTAAAAACTTTATTAACTGCGTGTATTGTGTTATTATAAATGAATTTAGAAAGTTTCGCTTTATAAAGATTTATAACGATTATTTAATTAAATATCTGTGGTGGCAAGAATTTGACACGTGGTGAAGATTGTCACCGAATTGACAGGGATTAGGAGTGAGCTAATAAATTACTAGAATTGGACTTCTTATTAAGTCCAAAAATCATTTTTATGTAGCGTGAAGCAAGCAATTTTTACCCTACTAAATTCTTCGGCAATTTTGTTTTTAGTTTAATTAAATATTATTATTTATAGTATAAATGTATATACCTATATTTAGTCACATAATTTATTACACTTTTTTATATACTTTGAAAAACAAGGCATTGTCTTTATGATAATGAAACATAATACATACTTATATTAATGTAAAACTTAATAATAACGAAAACATTAATTAATTATTATTTATTTAATTATTATTTGGTTTTAATATAATCGTGCGTAATGTAATAACTAAAATACTTTATGTAATCGAAGTTACTATTTGCCACTTCATAAAAAGCAATATATTTAATTACAAAACTTTGTTAGACTTATTTACCGACTAAATTTGAAACAACATTAGTGAAAACAATTAAATTTGTTCAAAATGAATATTTATTAAAAGGTAAAATGATTGAAAAATAATGTAATTCTAATCTTACACTAATAAATCGTACAACCATCTTTCTATAAGTGGTTTCAAAACGAAATATACTTTTATTACAAATTGTAAATAAATTTTAGTGCTTGTATGCCACTATAATGTTACTAAATTGACATGTTAGGAAATGTTAGTTGCTAAATGCATGCGTAATCGATTTGAACGTAAATAAAGCTATATGAACACTTTAATAACATAAAATAATAGTCTTGTTGTGATTAAAATACCACATAAAATGGTATAATCTTAATATACTTACTACATTGTATTCGAAACAAATGTGGAAAACTACATTTAAATCATGTTCATAACCTAGAAGCATAACTACGCTTCAATTAAACCACATTTGTTTTACTATGATACTTCCTCAGATTTTCTTACCGGGCTTCTAGTGATGGATTCGTTATTCATCAAGTCATTGACATTGCTGCATCGAAGCCAATATACTAGATGATCATCGCGAGCGTACAATCAACTCTCTCGGTGCATCTAGGCGGATGTTTCAGATAAATAAGACGGTGCGAATATGCTAAATATACATCAAAATACACTTACAAGAAACGAATTCACATCAAATCAAACGCTCGACCTTCATTTCACGTATCAACGTATACCAAAAATTTACGCACACTACCGCGATTCTCACACATACAAAATTACGCACACGGCCATAACGAACAACCTCTTCTAGTAATCTGATTGCCTAGTACTCCTAACATAGGAACTGCTCACGAATAAATCGTCAACGCAAAACTTTCACATGTGGGAAAATCGTACACAAATACAGAATTTACCTACATTAACATGTGAGTGTGCTGTCATTCGCTATTTGCGTCTGTGTTTAGGGGACGTGTGTATAGAGAAAATCTCTTCCCTGTACATGTGTTATATACGCTTATATATGTGCATACACAAGTGGCAGTATCTCATAGCAAAGGAACGCGTGTTAATAGCAAAGCTGTGTTTCCGCATAGGCGGTTCTTAGAGGCAACGAACACAAGCGGGTGAGGCATGCCCCCGTGTGAACACGGGAGCGTCAACCTTACGAATTAGAAAAAAGTAGCTTAACGCCACTTGCTACTTTACTGATCGTTCAAAATACGTCTCTTGAATTCGTAATGCGATCCCGAATTTCGTATTAGAAACTAAAACTAACTCCATTTACTCAGTTTTAATTTCCATTATCATATATTTTGTAACGAATTCTGAGAACAGAATCTACAAATTATGTAGAATAGAAATGGAATGCGTCAAAATGTCGTCAGTGGCTGTGATTGTGACGCGCCTACACGCGTTCACACACACATGGAACTTACTGCGTACATGATAGTTCTGTCCCTCACATCGAAACTAGATACGTCATAAGTTGGCCTCTCGCGATCGCTGCGAGCCTGGTACCTCGTCTCTTCGTAATAAGCTGAAGATAAGTCGCTTTTCCACCCGATCTTGCAAAATAAAAGAGCCCATAATCATTTATTTATTTTATAACTTCCGCATGACGTTATCAGAATTTAGAACACTACTTAATTTTATAAACTGTATGAAATGTTTTAGTAACAAATAATACTTTGCAGTTTATTTACTCAAATATAGCCTTTTATTAAAAAAGTACACTTTGTGTATTCATGTTGATTAGAATTTAAATTATCTGTCTGACAGATCGTGGAAATCGACTAATTGTTATCAATAAGCGCAAGCTGCGCAAGGTTTTCTTTCTCATTTAAACGAGTCTCGCTCACGCTCAGTGTCTTTTGTACTCAAACTCCACGTGACTTATGATCTCCTGGTACTAAGTGTTCTAGTTGACGATCCGAACGATCAACAAAACTGAGACGAATAATTTCGTGACGGCTTCAAAACTTATTTAAAACACAATCTATTTCAATCTCAATGTGATCGAATCATTAGGATATACCGATAAAAATAATAAAATAAAAATAAACATTTGGCACAGCGCCATCTGTTATCGACTAGCAACAAACGTATATTTATTGCTGTGTCTTGATAATAATTTTAAATGGTTGTAAGAGGATGCGAGTATAATTTGAAGGATTATTTAAGGCTACGTGTCGCCAGGTTTAATTGAACAATGACAGGTGCATGGGCCTACTTTAAGCCAAGGATGACCACTTCGGGCCGGTGTGAAGTAAGGCAGGCGCCCGGGCGGTATTGCAGTGTCCTATTTTTTGCTCCAAGATACACATTGCCTAAGCGTTACTATTATAATTAGTGTTCCTAGCAGTATATTGAATGTCGCTTGAAACTTGGTTATCCATACAGAACATTTAATGTTGAACATAATAGTTGAACTGTGTCTTTTTACAGTCTTCTATGTTGAAAATTATTACCTAGTACAGGAGAGTTCAATTAATTGATTTTGCAATGAACGAAAATGATCGGCCTTAGTATAACGCTTTTTGATTTAATTTAGAAATTTTAAACCAACAATGTTACTCGTTCAAAATAGACAAATAAATTATATAATACTAGACTAGGTGAACCAGCAAACTTTGTTTTGCCATATAAATTATTTTTTTAAGAACTATTTTTATAACTATAAAAATGGTTATATTGTGTTAACCTTAAAAGCTAGGCATATGCTGTCGCGGACTTTTATTTAGTTCTTTGAGAGGGGAACAATTTTGTAATACATGAATTTTGTATAACTTTCACTGTTTACTCAGCGCACGCTGGAAAGCTCAAAATTTTGCCGTTTTCGCAGTATTTTTTACTGCTGCTCCTCTCATATTCATCTTAGCGTGATGTTCTATAGCCTATAGCCTTGTTCTATAAATGGACTATCTTACACTAAAATAATTTTTCAAATCGGTCCAGTAGTTCCTGAGATTGGCCCGTTCAAACAATCAAACAAACAAACTCTTCAGCTTCATATATTAGTATAGATACTTTGATTTCTCCCAACTCTAGTACTACTAATACTATAAAAAATAAGGACAGTTCATCATTTAAAGTTAAATATGTATGAATATGAACGGAAGCTGAAATAACAAGTGGAATCTAGGAAACAAGTTACATTTCAACTTCACTGCTCGTTAATGCACATACGTAATAGCAATTAAAATGGTCATTGCACCTAACTTACTCTTTATTTAAAACAGCACTATCATTACGTACAAACGCCACCATTTCGACGAAAATATACAATAAATTGTTGATATACTACAATGCATATAAATCAGATACGAACCAGCTTTTTACTATTTATTTTAGAAAAACAAAAATGAACTTGCAAAGACAGATCGAATCTGTAGGAGGAACGAATATTAAAAATAGATTTTTAATACAAATTAGTTAACACAAAAATTAATTGACTATGTTTAAAAGAGAGTAAGTATTAATTATTAATTAAATTTATTAATTAAAAGTAAAAAAAGGTAGGTATACTTTATTTATAAACTGTGGAATGAAATGAAATGATGACGTTTGTATATGGCGTATCGTAATGTGTTGTTCTTAATTTAAGGTTGGTATAAATTGAGTTTAAGTATAATAGTGTCTATTAAAATATAAAAGGGCGACTACTTTCCATAAAACAATGCGTCAACCCATCCTTTTTCAATAAAAAACGTGTAATGTCGGCTCTCATCGCATCTAAAAAGATGGGTTCGCGCACTAAAGCAATACAAAAGCGCAACGCATAAACAATTATGTTACGCAAACAGAAAAGAAACAATTTATCTCAAACAAAGCTTAAACTTTTTGCAATTTCTGTAATGTTTAAAAAATCTGTTCGCAAAAAAATTTAAACTTGTTACCTCGCAATAAAACTATGCACTTATGCCATTCAGGTGGTCGCAACAATTTTTTACGCCAAATATCTTTTGTGCATCCATCTTTTTGTTTTGGCGGCAAAGACGCCGCCCAACTGTTATAATATTGGCAATACATAGAACAATATAAAGCAGAACATTGTTACTTTACGTGCAAATTTCCGCCGTTGCATAATTTTATCAATTACTTTTATTTACGAACAATACGCAACACAAAATATTTGTTTTCTTGTAATCTTTTGTTATGAGATGTTGTTTTGAGTCATTACAATAGCGTTCGTTAGATATACAAAACATATGAGATAAGATTATTTTTAGACTTTCAATTCTTTATATATAATGTTATTGATGACATTTGTATAATATTTGTTCATGTAGATTCAAGAATAGTTCACGGTTTTTTTGTTCAAAGATAACAATCGACGCCATTAATAGATTTAAAATTCGTAATATTAGACTTATGTGAATTATTTATAAGATACTAGTAGACCCGGCTAACTTCGTATCACCTCAGAACATTTGTCCCGTTTATGTAACATTTCTCATCAATGCTCAGCTCCTATTGATCATAGCGTTATGTTATATAGCCCATAGCCTTCCTTGGTAAATAGTCTATCCAACACAAAAAGATTTTTTCAATTCGAACCAGTAGTTTTAAAGATAAATGCGTTCAAACAAACAAGCTCCTTAGTTTCATAATATTTATGTGGATAAATTGTCAAACCACGATCGTATAAGCAACACAATAATTATAATAAAATTTTCTATACACAATGTTTCGCTTTAAATAGACCATGTTGAGGTGTAAATAAAAAGACAGCAAAATACAGGCGACCATCTGACACTCGCCGTTCACAATGGACATATTAAAAACCAGTCAAGTTTAGATGGTATTATCTTACAGCGTATAAAACACTAAACAAGAGGGTCTTCGGGGTTTTAATGTCAACTTTCGTGAAACATAAATTAATGAAAACAAATTCGTATCAACAAATTAAAGTACAGAATTCGGGTTGCATAGAAAATTAACTCCATTACACGCTAGCACAATATTACAAGAGGCTACGAAAGATGTACTTCGAGGGATGATTAATATTAATATGTGTCTCGTAAACGAATCTAGAGTCCAGGATATAAGTGGACCAGGTCATTTGGAAGGCTTACGTGGGGAAATAGGTCCAACACG
>DWJN01004920.1:0-11937 GCA_018248895.1 Carystus phorcus
GACTGCATACCCTGTCAAAGTGGTAGGTTGGCTTTTATTAATAAGGATCTAATGGGGAAATGGGAAACAATGGAGAAAAGACAAAACTAGTAACAAGAAAACTAAGTTTGAATCTACTACGTTTTCTAAACAATTTAAATAAAATCGAATATTTACAGTTACGTTTTGTACAAAATTACCTATAGACAAGTTTTGGATTAGAAAATTGTTAGTCAGCTAATCAAGATGATTTTTAGTCAGTCAGTAAAAAGTACTGATATAGAAATTCTAAACGATGTTTCATGAATTTGATCAAAAACATAATTTTCAACGGATCATCTTGATTAGAAAACCAAAACGGACACAAATACCTTTTTCCGATATACAGTATAAATTATGATAAGACTTAAAAGGTAAAAATTGAAATAAAAAAAACCTAATACAGATAAATACTAACAAACTAATTCTAATAATTTATAATATTTACTTTGCAATAAGTAATTAAAAACTAAGAGCGTCTACCAACTACACCTAATCACGACTTCAAAGAATCTGGCCGTATAGAATGTTTCGAAACCGAGAATGTGTTTGATTAATTACATACTACTGATATTACTACCAACATAGGTCTGGATGATGGACCAGTCGTACGGTAAACGAATACGAAACAGGCGATGAAAATATTTCTTAATAAGTGGTCATAATCAAATAAAAGTATTTGAGACAAAATTAATATTGGTGTATATTAATGGTGCAGCATATTTAAAAAATATATTCATTCTTAATCTAATTTCATATTTAGCAGCCAAATTTTATCCATTCCTACTGTACATAGCTGAAAACTTGTTTTTCAAGACTATTATATCGCATATTTCACAGTTTATTTATACATGATATTCTAATTATGTAGGTTCATCAAAAGTATCAACATTAATTGGTTTTTTATCTGTGCATTATTCTTCGATATATTTAAAAGTTGAAAGATTTAAAATCGCTCAAGATAACCTTTTGTGGTAAAGCAATTGCATTACTCTAGTTACTGGAAATGTAAGAGTAGCTGAGAAATATCTTATTATGTCAAACGTCTTTGATCTGAACGCACAAAGAGAACTTATAATTAGTGTTACAGCTCCGCCTTTGCGTTAGTTGTAATTGGCGTGCATGATTTATGATGATGATGTGGCAAAAAGTGTCGGAGAAGATATTATTCATGTGAATGCTGGAATTGGGAATTGACTAGTCGATATGTGATTAATATCGTTAATAATGCATGTTAATAAAATATCAAACGTAATTAACAACTATCAATTTCTAGTATATACTAAATAATTAAGGTAATATTGATGAAGTTAATATAAATTGATTCACATTTTCTTCAATTAAATTGTAGCCTTAAATACGTTAGTAATATAATATTTTTAATTAAAATATTTTCCAAATATAAATCGGTCGGTTCATGTATCTACTTGGTATTGAATTGAGGAATATTGTAATATTTTTTATGCTTTATTATATGGTTTACCTTTTTTCTGCTTACTGAAGACGGATATAATATGGATCATCAAGGATATGATAACACACAGCAACTGTTGATTGGTAAGTACCTGCTAACAAAATGGTAGTTAATTTTTAAAGTAAAACTATATAAATGAGCCTACTTCACAAACATAAATAAACGAGGCCTTTGAAAAGAATTGAATAAAAGTAATCTTAAAAACTCACGTATTCAAAACTACAAATAAAACAAAGCAGTTCTGAAAGCTCTCATAAAAACACCACACACGAATCGAAAACTTCCCAATTGTGAGCACTTCAAAGTTAGAGATTAAATGAATAAAACACACAAGGAGCACGTGCCACAATCCCTTACAATTCAACCAAACGTACTAACACCATATCTTTCGTTTCCATCTAAACCATAAAAATCCCGCCGTTTAATTCTCGAAGCACATAAACTCAGTGCTGGTCACATCAAAGCGGCTTTAAGTATTTCATAGCGATAGTAAAATTACAAGCAACAGAAGATCAACTTCGCATCTTCTTGTAACACACCGACGTATAGACTGAGGAATTTCCGGGGCTCTTTGTGAAATGTTATGGCAGTATGGCAGGCACTTATGAAACATCGCACAATAGAATTGTTGTGTAAAGTAACTGCTGGAAGCTTTGACCGAAATAGCGGCACTTTAGGATCGTATGTGTATCCTCCAAGCGTTTATTACCCAATCCATTGTCATTGTACGCATAAGGAAATTACTTAATAATTTGTTGTTATACGTTTTACACGTTGCGATATTTTTCTGAATTTTATAAACAATATTAATCCAAAAAATATATATTCTCACAGTAAATAATATTTTAAAATAATGTTCTAGACGACATCGATAGGGTTTAGATTTTCTGGTTGTGAAAAAGGAAATAAAAGAACCTTATACAGATATTGCATGAGATTATAATCCTGGTTATTGTGATTATAATTAACTAATTTGTATTCATAAATATTGTTCACTCACCCCACATCAACGACTTACAAACGAGAAAAAAAATAGAATGATTTATTAAACAGATTATTACAAACTTAACACGCATAAAGAGTATGATATTGACAGCAAGACAAATCTTAAAGCTAATAAAACAATAACCAGTTTTGAAACGGTAATTAATCAATCATTGTCACACGATAAGTTGACGGATCAAAAAAGCCGTGTGTGAGATGTAAACTAGACCAACCGGGTAGACAATAAAAGCTAATCAAGTGCGGTCGCTTCAGAACGTGCAGCGATCATTGTTCCCGCTAATTGCTAACACATGTCTGTAGCGTCCGATGAACCGCGGATGTGATACTAATGTACTATGATAGCTTGTCTACTTATTGTCTAATTATGGATGAAATTATAAACAACACACAAGCTGGATGCTCTAGCATATTTAGAGATTTTTATTTGTTAATTAATGGCCCACTACTTAGCACGGGTTTCTCCTAAACACTGAGGAGGTCTAGAGCATACTCCACCACGCTGCTCCAATGTGGATTGGTAGAGGGGTTAGTGGCCAACCCAAGTTTCGGATGTTTTTAAACCGCCCGGAGGTCTCCGTCATGGCTTGACGACTGTTATGTTAATAGCAACCGGGACCGACGGCTTAATGTGCCCTCCAATGGAAACGCTCAAGCATTTTTTTGCCACCAACGGTCACCCATCCAGATCGCATAGGATCGACGCGAGCCCTCGAGCTATGAGCGATTCGCGCTATAGATTAAATTATTTTATCTTATGATTTAATAGGTTGATTTTACTATAAATTCAGGTACTACCATATTTCTATATTGGCATGAATATTTTCAGGCCAATTAACATGTTTACTCATTTTCCACCTACTGCGCACTAAGGTATTGAAAGTAAACGGTTACATACATCGAAATTCTTTAGTATTAACATAAATTAAATTTCAACATACATTTTAAATCTTCCTCACTTGAACTTTAACGTTTATGGAAATATCTTCAGACGCTAAATGTTTTACGTTAATACGAACTTTATCTTATGCATTCGAAATTACTTCCGTCACATTAAGTTCCTTTTAAAACCAACAAATGATAGTCCTTAACACACTTGCGTAATTTACTTCTTATTTTTCTTGCATTGCTTCCAAATTTACCTTTATCTTTTATGTCTTATGATAATGTGTATGTTTTTTGTGAATATTATGAGCACAATATTAATGATGGATTATCTTATTTAAATATTGTTATTTCGAATTCAATTTATGTGTGACTCATATTTTAAGGCATACGGCTGCATGTAAGTCGTTAGTATCATAGTTTGGACGCTTGTGTCAGTTATGATAGATCGAACATCATTGGTTACTAATAGTTGTTCAACATCCAACTGCCAATCTTTCTAACTTTCAGTTGATACAAGATATCGATCTGTAATGTAAATAATGTTGGAGCATGCTAAATTTGAAGTGTTATGTGAGGGTCTGAACGTTTATTTAATTTTTTACTGTACTTCGTCCTGTCTCCTCATAAGTTTTTATAGACTTTCATTGAGAATGTGCGGCCAACACGAATTCGTTCAGGTCCACAGGCCGCGACGGCGGTACGCAATTACTTACAATTTATTTACTCCTCTGAGAACTTTTTGGGGAAAAAAAGAAATATCGAATGTGAAAGTCCTTTACGTTGTTCCTTCTCTAACGAACCTCGACTGATTTATGTGTGTGCGCATTAATTAATAAGAAACGGCTCACAGACGTAACGCGTATGGTTGAACGTACACACACATGCGTGTACACGTGGAGTGTGGTATTTGTAAGAGCGATCAGCAAAAGATAATAATTAAACAAGCATTTATTGATATAAATAGTAAGATACAGGTCATGAAATTTGTATTTGTTTAAAATTTCTTAATTATAGCTCCAGTCTCAACACTGTCAGTTTACATTTCTAGTATTAAGCAAAATCTTTTTTTTTTAAGTTTCAATTTATATTAGCTACAGATATACCAGGATCTGCTAAAAATATTAATGAAATACCTACAAATTGAAAAATATTCTCCATAGGATAAACTATACATTTATTAATTAGAGTGCCGTGGGTGGGTGGATGGGCCAACAAAAGAACCCTTAAGTGTTAAGAGCGAATATAATAATATATCTGCACTAAATTTAGGTACAGGTTTCGGCACACGATATTATTTATTGAGAATTAATTAAAAAACTATATTACAAAGTATATAACTGACTTAAAACATGAATAAAAATTGTAATTACATACACGAAATTTAAGCCGTCAACTCAAATCACTATTTAATTATTCCTTAATATACCAGTTAAAGATGACACAAAAGGCGAGCTTAATGCTAGGAGTATTCTCTATCAGCCAACTTTTGGGCAAAGCAGATATCGACGAAGACTGTTATTGGTTGTATAGGATATAACAAACTATTAACTAACTTAACTAATGAACCAAACTTGACAGAGCTTCATGTTGATAGCACCGCTCCGCATAAGCCTGTCACTTAAATATTCAAACAGCACAGTATGAACTCGACGCACTCTATTATTGTTTTGTAAAAAAACATGTGATTTATTCCCCACTCGCATGTAAGGGCAGCGGCCATCGTGTTTTAATTTCAATTTATAGAGCAATTCCTTACGAGTTAACCGCTGTTTGTATTATTAGAAACGGTATTTATATCTGGACAGGTCGCTATAATAATGAATTAGGTGCGTTTAAAAATGTAAGGCATGTGAAAAATAAATTGTAAGTATCAAAAACATCTCATCAAAAGACTAAAAATGTTGTAGCTATCCATGTTGCCCTTCTTGAGTATATTTGTATTTCAGTTTCTTATTTGGTTATAGCATTACAAATTATGACCTCAAAATTATATGCAATGCTTATTAAATATATAAACGATGAAGGAACATGAACAGTAACAATAACACATTATACAAATGAATACAAAGTTTCAGTATAGTGTTTGTGAACGAAAGCATTAGGTTTCGAAAAGACAACTTTGAAATTACTAGGTTATAAAATGATGAAAGTAGTAAGTAGTAGTAAGTAGTAGTATGTGTAATAAAGTTTTACGTAAACATTCATATTATCAATGCTTTGAATTACATTTAACTCAAATATATAATTTACTGAGTATGACAATTTGTTGGTATATAAGTATCCCACATGTTGTTGTAGAGAAGTTATTTCCGTTGGAAGAGAATTAACTTTCTAAGGGTATTCAAATAACAGGTGTTGATCGGAAGTCACGTGTCAACATGGGGTCGAATTTGTGGCTCAACCCTCTTTGACTTATAAGGTTTTACATTATGGTCGAGTATTAATTTAAAGAAACCTTATAAAACCTATCAATATAATGAAAACGTTGATGTGGATAATGTATCCTTCAAAGCTTTCGAAGGTACATTTATTAATAGAGCATAGTAAATTGATATTCGTAATGTTATATCAGATAACTTCGTTATCATTTCGAAAGTTGGCCATTAAAATTTGTCCATCTAATTATATCAATTATCTTTACTAATACTACTAACACAAAATATGCAAAAGGCATCATGTGGTTTAAAACTTAAGCAAATTATAAGAACTTGGATATAATCAAAACATATAAAATCTAATCTAGTAATGACCTAAAAATTATAACAGAACTAAAAGTAGTTAAGTATTCCATATAACAAACGTGTAAGTTAATATAACCTATAAAATAACAAGGAAATATGATAATCAAGCGATTTACACGTCAGATAATATACCCACATAATCAGAATGGCAAAATCGCATGCTTCGAAATACTAAAACATGGTGGATGGAACACAAAACATATTAATTTCGTACGCTCCATCGTCATATATGTAATCGATTCGGGTTTCGGAGGAACATGAGCGTTATGTCTTCATAAAAAAAGTCGTAACGGTTATAATGGATAATCAATATCGATGTTCCTTTGAACGGATATCGTTTCTTTATTATTTTATCTTCATGTTCTGTGATAAATTTGTTAACGTTAACAAATGCATTACTTTATTATATATCAGTTTTTGTCATGGGGCGACAAGAACAGACAGACTAGTTGATAAGTGGTTACACCCATTAGAAATTACCCTTTACCCTTACCAATTAAATTAGAGGCGTATTACAGGCAAATACGAAAGTAGGGTAGACATTTAATATTGGTCCTAAATTATTGGCTAAAAACAAAAGTTACCACTTTATAAAATCCTACTCTAATGATTATAATTTAATAAATCCTCCTTAGCTCTCCCTGGACGTTGGGGAGCTTGGTCAGAATGGACTGTCTGCGGAGCTGACTGCCGACAAACAAGACGCAGATCCTGTAGTGGTGATACTCCATGTTCTGGCGCCCACGCGCAGCATGCTGACTGTGTTGGAGATTACTGCGGAGTACACGGAGGTAAGTTCTATTTGCATCGTTGATTACAGATAAAATCTATTTAACACTACAAGATTAATTAATCGATAAAGATACAAAAACATACGGTGTTATGTGCTTTAAAATTAATCTTATTAATTTTGACGAACTATGTGGCGCAATGGGCACAATGCCACTGTCGTTCGAATGGTCCTGGGTTCAATTTTCAGCGATGTATAAATTTGATTGGTGAGTTTAAATTGCTGTTCTTGGTCTGGCAGTAAATCTTTGTTTCTCTATGTTTTCTATACCACCCACGAGCCAAGGAATCTTAATATGGGCCCACGAGTGTGTGTATTGTATATAGTTTTATTATCTTGTTCTTGTTTTTCTCCAGTATTATTCAGTTAAAGAAGATTAAATTATTTATCAATTTTATTTTATTAAACAACTTAACGTTCATTACGATATACTGCACTACGAAATATCTTCCTATTTCTTGTGAGGCAAAACGTACAAATATTTCCATCTGCAATGTTTATCTTATTAGAAAATGTCATATCTGACATCAAACCTGACAGCTTATTATAAATTCCGAGACTACATCTTCATAAACTAAACAACTTTATCGCAGCAACACTTCCTGCTACTCTTAGTTTATTATCTGTCACCCTTCTAACAAGCAGTCCCAAATTATGTAATGGTATATACTTTAAATAAAATTCAACCCAAAGTTATGATTCGCTGTCACGAATCTCGGAACTAAGTTATGAAACTTCCACCAGGGACATGTTAATTAAGCCGATTCCGTGAAAAGAACACGGTTTCGTTCAACCAGATGCCGTACGCCTAAATATATACTTCCTTTTCCGCGCACGCTCATAACTATGAAATGTAACACGGACTGGGCTCTTTATAACAGGCTATCGGCGTAACCCTAACCTACCAATTTACTCTGAGCCATCGTACCTTGAACACGTGAGGGTACTTTACGATCCGAAAGCAAAGATAAGAAATATAAGGGTTCTCTGTTTGGTGGTCACGTTAAAAAGATTCGAGAGATACTAAAATCGGGCACCGTGACCATCTGGGTCGTATCATACCGCCTAAATATAGATGAGAACCTAAAATTTTATGGCACTTACGTAACTTACCTTAAGTTCTACAATGTTTACTTTCCTCGTCGCTAAATCAGACGTTGTCTTATTGCTGTAATTTCTTTACACGAATGAAGACTTGCTTTATTTGGAGTGCTTCCACCGCAATGTACTGAATTAATATCGTGCGCTCCTTGTGAGGATCTTGCAATTCTCTTTGGTCTATTGTACCTATTCATAAGGCTAGTTGTGCAAAGAATTGTGTGAATGTGATTTATTATGTGTCTTGATAACATTTAATTATCTGTAGTGGAAAATAAGGTAGGTATATAAATTTACTTTACTATGAAGTAAAGCGTTGATTTCATTGTCTTAACAATAGCAAAATATGCAACATCATCAATGGCCATCATGAAAATGACAATTCACTACTTTGTCTATAGCGACAATAAATCATTTTCGTGGCCTCCATTGACTCGTTTTCAATTTCCTATTCTGTTTATCGAACATTTTGATAAATAGCCCACGGCCCCGAGTATGTTTGGTTAAAGTCGACAATTCCTTCGTTCCCTATAACGCTTTCTCTTTTCACGCTAAATAAATTTGCAATCTCTGACATATTTCCCTATAAATTGTTTTTGTTTATCTTCTACAGCAGATTGATCGCTATTCATTGGATATCATTTTTCAGCTTTTAGCAATCCGATCATATCACATATCTTCCATTAAACTCAATTGGATTTCCAAATTGCTTTATTGGAAATGTACTGAATACTCTTGGATTTGTCAGTATGTTTATAATATTAATAGTTTTTATATTTCATCATTATTAGATTGTTTGAATTTGATTATAATATCGTTGATAAATTGATTTTTGTTTCCGTTTCTCTTGCACTTTCATCATAATATTCCTGTAAACATCTAATTGTTTTGCAGAAAGTCATAGGAATCAAAGAAGAGAAATCCCAATCACTCAAATGTATGTCAGTGATGGAACTCAATAAACCCGAGGCTGCTAATGAAAAACATCTGATCAATACACACCATTGATCCGTTCCATTTAGGTTACCCATGCGTATTCCAACTAATTCACTCCATGCTCTAGAAGCATCAGTAAATTACCCACATGAAAGGTGAACACTGAATGCGAAGAACGTCGGAAAGGGCCATTCATTTGCAAGGCCCGCTCGGCTTCATTAGCCTAATTGCCACACACAAAGGGGAAATGGTGAAATTTTATAGCCGCTTTTCATCTTTTGTTGCCTAAACATCCTAATAGTGCAATGAGATGGGGAATTTTGATACCATTTGAAGATGGCTTGGATTGAGATGTCGAGTAACTTTATGGAAAGATTTTGTGTTATCATTTGAACTCTGTTATAACATATTTGTTATTATTATATTTGATACAATGCAGGCAACATGTTCACCAACTACAGGTTTTGTTCGACATAAAGGAAATTTACAATCTGTCTGACGAGTTTTAGTTTTACTAAAATAAAATTTTTAACTTTCGTTTTTACTTTTTGCTATTATACTTCAATACGGGTGATGACGTATTTAATAGCAATAATATTTAAATTGTATTTATATTAACATGCAAAAACCCATTGCAATCCAATTCAAACCATTAATTTAACGCTAAAACTCTTTATTGCAAAACGTAAACACAACATTTTATAGACGACGCACTTCTCATTACTGGAGGTGGGTCCCGTACATGATTTGTTGTGATACTGCAGAGAGAGCGCAGCGGGTGATCGCAAACTGCATTCACACATCCATACAGCTCCACGGGGTAATAACTAGGGATACTAAGGGATAAGAGAATTATGACCAGAATCCCGTGTAAAACTCAATCGGAGAATTTAATTCCGAAAGGCCTCCTACCACGTTATGGGCGAGCGACAAGGGTCTGTAAACGATTTGATTCAGTATCTCCAATCTCACTGACTGGATATACGGCTGGCACTGACAAATGTTTACACAGTGTACAAATTTCAAAATTAACCCTCCGCGGGACAGCGGGGTGCATCAGACCCCAACCGATTCTTCACTTAGCTTTTTATTGTAAGTTAAAGTTTGCGTAAAACTACTACCCTTCGAATTTATTATCGATTGTTTTGTTGTTACGATGTCTTATACCAAGACAAACGTTTTTTACTTCCTTTACTTTATTATTCGTCGTGAAATTTATATTTCGTTTCTTTCATGGCCTTTAAGTGTTAAAAGGACGTATAATATTAATAATTAAAGTAAGTGTTTTTCCTTTTAACATTTTTTTGTTTCTTACTTCAAATTTCATAATGTCACAATAGTAATTTATATCTATGTTTCTAAATACAAACATAGTTTTATTGACGTTAAACCCTATAATTTGTCAACGGTGTATTTTTGTAACTAAACATTTGATGGGTTAATCCGATAAGCACGTATCACACGCAAATTAATTCCAGTGACGTTAAGATTTTACGAGGTTTTCGTTAACGGCCTCCGAAGCCAAGTAGCGGATGTTTTGTGATTTATGAACTTTCAAACATTTGCCGCCAATAAAAGCCATGGGACTTAAAACATGTTTATATTGAAGATTTATCGATATGGTATATTTTACTGCGTTGCTACAACGCTATAAATGCCTATTCAGTGACAAGAAAAAGCTTGTTCGTGACTACTGTTTGATTGTGTTTTACTGTATTAGAAGTTGGTGTGGCCGTACTAGAAGTCTTATATTGGTGTCTTAGATTGAAGTCTTATATTAAGATGATTTTGAACTTAACATACTTTACTAATAATATATAATTATATTCAACCTTGTGTAGTGTTTCTTATTACAGTTAATCGCTTAACATACTCGGCTCAATATAGAAAAGCAATACTGTGTTCAAAAATTAATGTAGATATTTCATTGCCTCGGGTTCTTTTATATTTAGAAACTTCTATTACTGAAGAAATATAACTACTTCATATTAGGCTAAATGAAAATTATGAAGAAGAAAAATATAGTTTTTTTTTCATCATTATTTTTTGCTTATTGTTTTACGATTTTTTTTATGATTACCTTTTATACTTCGTAAATTTAAGTCTATGTAGTAATAAATAAATTTCTTACTGTTTCATAATATTAATGCTCTAAAATATTTTTTCCATAGCATTATGAAACATGAATTATAAGTTTTAGTAAGGACTATTAGTAGTATTCGTTTTTTAATGTTTATTTTTTATTTTATTTCTATTCTCTTCTTTAAAATGACTGTTCAATTTGAACATTTTCCAACATTCTTTACAGCAATTACGTTTATAACAAGACGTTTCTGCGAAGTTACATCAGCTATTTTACATAGCAAAGCTATCTCAACTCTTAACTGTTTCACATCAATATGTACGACGTACTCGCTACTTGCTCCCGATCGGTTTCGTTCACATCAAAAGCCCTAGCTCAGTGCAGTACGAAGTTAATCTGGAGCTAAATCCAGGTCAAACGTGTCCTGCCTCTGAAAAGTCGATGTGCTGTATTGGCATTGACTGTAATGCAGTTTTGTAGTCTTTTTAAGACTTTAAGTACTTTTCGAATGTTACTTCTGTCTTTTGGTTGTGTTTGAGTTATTCATCTACTACTTATTGTTATTGACGACCCACGTGGCGTAATGGTTGCCGTACCGGAGCGCCGTTCGAAAGACTCTGGGTTCGATTCCCAGCGAGGCGGAAATTTGAATGATGAATTGAAATTTCTGTTCTCGGTCTGGGTGTGTGGGTAAATGTCTTTCTGTGTTGTCCATGGGACCCACGACACGGGGTATCCTAGTGTGGGGCTATGAGTGTGTGGCGTTATTTATTTATTTATTTTAAAATTATTTTATGGTAACCAAAAAAATGGTTATAATGGGTTAACCTTATAACCTAGACATATGCTGTCGCGGACTTTTATTTAGAACTTTTAGAGGGGAACAATATTGTAATAATGATTTTTG
>DWJN01004921.1:0-11937 GCA_018248895.1 Carystus phorcus
AGTTATCATAAAATTGCAGGTATCTTCAAGGCAAGAGTGAAGGCATCTTCTAAGTTAGTGCGCTCACCATTCAAGGCTGCATCTCTGCTTACTATCAGCCAGGATAGTAGTCAAGCATTAACTTATATAGTGTAAAAAAAATCTGCGAACGAATAACTGTTTTGTTAATATCCACGCGGATGAGGTCTCGGACAGAGCGAATTTAAAATAAAATTGAATTACCGTATTCTCTCCGTACCCGTACAGTGTCAAAGCTACTACGTGTCTCTTTTACGTCCGTCCGTAAAACGCGGTGATAAAATGCACCGCTCACGACTAAATGCAAGAGCATCGTGAATCAAAGACCTTTTAACGACGCGATGAGTGCAAGGAGACAATGTCGTTTATGGCCCTCACTGGCCACCGCTGGGCGTGGGCCAAAATATATCAGTTAGATTAGCGTACTAAGAAAAAACTCTCGTTCGAATACGTTATACACTTAGTGTTTTAAGCCTATTTTGCGAATAATATAGGCGATAAAAAACCAGAGATTAAGTTTTTTAACGATTTAATTAGTATAATAAAATACATTTATTATCAACCATATTGAACCATATTGTGTATACAGCATTTATTATCAATGATTATGTATTGAACCATATTGTCTATACAGAGCTCAGGTCTCGACGAAAGCATAGAGCGCTAGTTTGGAACTATTTATGACTACTTTGGAACTACATATGTATGTATATCCTAAACCGTTTTTGGTGAAAAGATTAGAGGACAAGTGTCGGAGATTTTTATGCTGCCCAAAGACCTTCTACTCGTATATAACTTATAGTTTACGACTCGACGTAATATTAGTCAGAAAACTATCACAATATAGATAACCTACCTAATTCAAAAGTTCCTTTTTACTCTTTTGTGCCTTTAAAGATCAATATTAATCTTTTCCTTATTATATCTTTCATTTTTGCATCAGGGTTGTCTTTTCAGTTCAAGATCGCTTGAATATAACTCCTCACATATCGATTTGAATTTTATGTTATGCTGAAGATAACTAATGTGTTTAATTTGGTAAAGATTAATATAGTCTGCGTCTTAATATCTTTTCAAATAAAACATCACATGTAATAATTCTATCGAACATTAAAATGGTTGAAATAGACTATCCTTAAAAGATAGACCGATCCCACCGCGGACTTGATTGTGCTCTACAATCAAGTACAAAAGAAGAACATTTCCATCATACAGCGTTTTCGATGAAAGCTCCCAATCGGCTTGATTCTTTCCGCATCTTCTACAGTTAACGCCAATTTATCCAAAACATTAATTAACTATACTCAAATACCTTCCTCTTAAATCACACCGTCTATTAGTGAAAACTGCATCAAAATCCATTGTATGGTTTAAAAGAAGAAAGCTTAGAAATAGACAGAAGATTTGGCGGGCGACTTTGTCTTATACTACATGTATAGGGATTTATCAGTAGAAGTGAAACAAAATCTGGATAAAGGAGAACCGCCTTATTACAAAATAAGGTCTAAACCACGATTATCAAGTATAGGCTTATCTTTAATAATATACTTTAAGCCAAGGTTTATTTTAATTGGTCTAAGAGAAGTTTAAACCGGTACTGTAGCTAGTCCACGTTTTGTAATAAAGTCGATAGAATCATGGTTATTTTTCTATGGAGGAAGGACTAAATCTATGCACGACCGAAATTCATCAACTTAAAACACTGTGTACTAATAACGGATTGCGAACAGCTTAAACCAATACCCCTAGAAGTTTCAACTTTATATAATATTCGCCCTCTCAAGGAGTAATATGTCGAAAAAAAGTTTAAATAAGTTATTCAGCTCAGTTATTTTTCTAACGTAAACAATACTCCCGCGGACGAATTATGGACACCAGCAAATACAAACAACTTTATCACCAACACAGCCCATTGTTAGACGCAGCCACTGTTATATGGACCTTTTTCAATGGAATTTACCGAAGTCTTAAAGCGGCTTATCAAAAAGCCCCTAAAGCGAAGTAATTTTACAGTCACAACAAAAGTAAAGAAACTATAACAAATTACAATGCTCTTATACGATGTAAAAATATCAGATTTTTAATTACTTTCTCCAGTTGAGATCACGATTAGCTTACGAAAAGTAATGGTCGGTAAAGTAAACATAGGTATACCTAATTTACTTCAACGTATTAATTAACCCACTGAATTAATATCCTTAAAGAAATTTCACGGCAATCATAATTTACGTAACATATTACGTCAAATTTTACGTGGCAAATGACCTCGTCCGATGACGCAGAGTTCGATAACATCTAGCGTGCTATAATAATGGAGTTTTCACAACAATTCCAAACAAGAATAAAGATTAAGATAGTTTAATTTGGAAATTGTAAACACGGGTGAAAATCATAATTCGTTGGTTTAATTTGTTTAACAATATGTCAAACGGAAACGTGCTAATATAACGTTATAATTTTCAACGCAACAATTTTATAATGTTCTCAAATAAATAACAGCAACTGTGCATTCACAGACATAATAAAGTATGACAATTTAGAATTATTCTTGTAATTTAAGTGTTGTCAATATTACATTATCCTCAAACCACGTTAATAATTACAATATTTTTAAGATGAGACTGGAAAATGAGACGCTTGTATTGATTAAAATATAATACGTAGTTTCGTCACATCTAAAAGAGTGTCGTTGCTATGTCTTGTACTTCGACTAATACCGTTTTTTTTTTATGCCGTAAGCCGGCAAACGAGCAGACGGGTCACCTGACCCGTCGCCCATGGACATTAGTAACATCAGGGATGTCACCAACGCGTTGCCGGCCAAGAAGGAAGAAGGAGGGGAAAACAGAACTGAACCGTAGTTGATTTGTAGTTACGGAAACGTTTTTACTTCGCGATTAACTGTCGATCCAGCTGATCAAGTATCAGCACACTCCAAATATTTATAATATCCCTCACAGGAACATACCACATTAGCTTTATTACTCAAGTACGCGAATATATAAACTGACTTTGCTAAGTGAGAATAAACAAGATGTGTCAGATTTTCTTTCTTTCTCTCTTTCTTTATTTGTTTCTTTCTTCTCTCTTTCTTTATTTATTTCTTTCTTCTCTCTTTCTTGGCTGGTAACATATCAATAATTCCTTTGTTGTCTGCTTGTTTGTCGCCTAATTACATTTTTGTATGTATAACGATAGACTGTTGAAATGCTTTTACTATATCCTTCTTTAAACAATACATATTGTACAGTACATTTGCTATTAATTTCTAAATAGAAGATCCAGAAGACTTATATTGTCGATCTGTGAATTCGTTTATACCTAATTAAGTTTGGAAACACTTATTTGACAAACTACCTTACGTGAGAAATATGTACCGCACAAACATAATGGTGGATTGGATATACAATATATAAGCATTTGATATTATTGCTATTAAGTTAATTACCTCCAAAATGAGGACGGCGAGAAGGTGAAGCTAAATAATATTTTTACCTCGGCAATTATGTGGCGTGTTCCACCGTGAAATACTTGCCGTCAACTTAGTGTTTACCGCTACCAATTATACAATAATAGCAGTAACAACCTACTTTAATAATATACGTTGTATACCTATTACTTTAATATTGCTAGACGACAACTTCTGTCAGGAACTTCGATTACCAACTAATCTGCTTTTGTATCGGCGTGACAATCTTCGGGATGTAACCGTCACTTGCTAAAAAGACCCGATTATGGCACACTTTTACCTTCCTGAAGACTGTATCGATGGACTTTGTAATCTCTTACAAATGTACTCATCAACTTTAGTTTCAATAAATTAAACTATCTTTATCAAATTCCATAACTTAATAACGGTTAATAATCGTACTTATTTTTATAACAGCACGTGGGGAAAATCCCTGTAAAGTTTTATGATTCAATACAGTATTAAATATTATTGTCTCTATAACGTTTGACCAAGATACTTATAAAAAAATATTACGTATCAATAAATAATTCACAAAGACATTGCTTCACGCAATTTACGATACAACAAGAAACAAAGCAATCGCAGCTTGCGACTTGTTCTGGAGATACATTTTACGATCGTATCTCGGCCGGCAGAGCTCCAATAAAGATCGAAACACTCGCAATCGTAGATATGACATAGAATCTGGCACGAACACCGAACTCACCGTCCACTGTTCGCTATCCACCGTCCGCCGTCCGTTACGCAGTCGAGGGGTCGTATCTTATAAATATGCATGAGAAAACGAAATGTCCATATGTCGGCGTAGTACCGTGACTTGTGCTCACATTTTTCTTGCATCGACGTGGGAAAATGTATGTGGCGTCGCTCGATGCCCTCGGTTAAAAACGGCCTTCGCGACTAGGTTATTTTTGGTTTCCTGGTAGGGAATTAAATGGAATTAGGTTTGTTGTTCGCAGCGCACATGGGCTACATATATCAACTAAAAATTATTAATGTAGTTGGGCACATCATCATTCGTCCTTAATCAGGCCTATTAGGTAAATGCCTAATAAGTAAGTGCCTAAGCTTGGCAGTTCCACTGAAAACCAACTAAAACACTGGTACTCGTTATTTCTATTGTAACATCTGCTGCAGATATTCTTCATCTACACACAGCTGTCTAGCAGAGAATGCGTTAAGCATAAAATTCCCATATTATTTATAAATGGATCTACTGCAAAAAGGAGTTAATTAGCGAATTCATTCGGTATTTACTATAACCCATGGATGTTAAACTTACCACTTACCACATGGTTCATCTGCTCGTTTGTCGGCTAGTTACATAAAAATATGTGTTAATGTACAATTGACACACGACTTAAGTGAAACTTCATAAAAGTAACCTACTTTAAAACTTGTTATGGGTTTTTTCTTATTTTTAGTGAGGACAAACAAGATAATGTGTAAAGTATGCTATGTCATTCTTTCGTCCTCTATATAAGTCGATCTCTTTCGTGTCGCATGTGCGTTTCATCTAGTTTCAAATCACAACGAATTAAAAGTAGTTTCACTTCACAAGTTAAATTGCCCTAACATCCTATCACCTTCAGCGTCAATGTCAGATTTTAGCTGAACACCCTCAGACCATGACAATCGTTCCAAAATAATCAAAGATGATACAAGCGCGAAGAATTTCTCAAGTTCAATTATTCATACCGCGTGGCTTACAAGGAATACATTTGGTTACATTAGCGTTGGTGCCGTAATGTGGTATGTGGTCGTGCGCGGAGCGTTGTGCCGTTTCATTACATTTTAACGTGTTACGCAATTTTGTAGATACCGACGACCTATCATCGGCCCACTGTTGGACATCCTGGTCGTTGTTACCACTTTTTTGGAATATTTTATAACACTTGAAGATACGCTCATAATGTTGCTACCTACTGACCAATCAGTTAGCTTTAAAAATGTCTTTCTGTTTACTTATTTGATAACTTATGAGTTATTTATTTGTAGGCAATTATAATAAATTTATTTGTCCTAAATTTTAATTAATACATACAATTCTTAGTAGTAATAAAAAATCAAATTCTGACTACAAACAAAAGTAATTCCGAACACATCAAATTATTACTTAGTTCGTGTAACAAACAATTGTTTTTGTTTATTTAAAAAAATAATTTCATGAAATAAGTGATACGTAAAGTGCACGCCCTGTATAGATCAGATACGTCAAAGATTAGTCAAAGCCGAGATCTATCATCGTCACTTAATGAAATCATGTTTTGATTTATAAACAATTATGCATAATTATGTTTAACATAATGTAATGAATGAAGTCAACCCATAACCTAGCCCAACAACTCTATTAACCAAAACCTATGCGTGACTGACATTTATAAATATTAATTTTCACATTCAAACATACATAATTCATTTAACATTATCATCACTTTTATGACGAACCTGTCGTTGCCTTAGGAAATTAATTTCTTGTACTCCTAGCGCCATCTAACGGCGAATAGCAACATTACAAAACAATTTTGGGCATTTTAATGCAAATGTTATTTAAATTTATATTGTATAAATACAATGTTAATGTTCATTATTGTGTTGATTTGTAAAAAATATAAATTTAATCATCATTACCACCATAGATACCTTTCTAATGTTAGCAAAAGTAACTGAGTTATCTCTTATAATAAGATTCTTTTTAATTCCTTAACTTTGATTTGATTATCATAGCATAACAAAATTTAAAATGTATACTTTAAAAAGAACATTGACAATAAGTATCACACATAAACAGAAATGTTTTGACTGAAACAGAAATAAGCCATATTAAGAAATTAATTTTAAGTTGCTCCTTGCAAACACTTTTCAAAACTGCGCCATGGCCTTAACAAATCACTATGGTGAATGATCTTGAAAGAAGAAGCGGCAAAAAACTCAGTAGGAGTTTTCTTCTTACTTTATCAAACCCATGTCCAAAAATTCTTATCATCTAATATGTAGAAATCTTTCTTCATTAGAATACTTTTGACACGAGGTCAAAATTATTGGTTATTTCGTAATCTCAAGCGAGATTTTGTGTGATGAATTTGGTCAGACCTATATTACCAATGACAGGAGCCAAACATAGATTTCTATATGTACTGTTATATATAATAAAATAGGTAGAGAGAAATGTCAGACATCCAATAAATACACAGTTTATCTAGAGGCATGTTTCCGCTGTAGTTGTTTGTTAGTATTTGCAGTGTTCGTCCTGGGAACACCTGCGGGCGAGTCACGTGATTGCAACGCTCACTAGGTGGGGCTATTGTAGCGGATAACTTTATTTATGTTCTTCCGTACAAAAAGCGTAACTATTCATGTAAATTGTTATTCAAAAATGTAGTCTGGCATAAACTTCTAATGGAAATAGATGTGACTTAGCCTCAAAATCAACCAAATGACTTGCATAAGTGCATTAATGATACCTATACTATAAGGAATAAGTGATATTAAAATTTTTATAAAGCAATTGTTCAGTAATTTGGTGTCAATATACTAGTTGCAACGCTAAATAACAAGAAATTGAATGAGGAATAGTATTAGAATAGGATAATATATTATTAGAATTAGCAAAAAAAAAAAAATATTTATGCCACGTAAAGCTACAACGTCAGTAAAGATATAAAAACCTTCCCAAACAATCAAAAATGTTATAAACCGCGTCCCGTGAACCAAAAAGTATCCTAATGACGAAGACGAATTTTCGGTTAACCGTTGCGAGTTGGCTGTATGGGAAAAAAGTAAAAACAACCGTTTTAAAAAAGCGAAGCATGTGCGTCTAATTTTATTCCCCCGTTCAGTGGTTATGAAACGAATGCAAATTTATGCGCGGCCGATCTGCGTATCGCCGCCATCGCCGATGTAGACGATACGTTGTTTTACCTGCGCCTTGGAGGCCTGCCTACATCACCAACGGCAATTTTTGATATGTCATAAACATCAACAATATTGTCCGTTACAACTGCGATGTTTATTTGTTTAAAACAATTGGATATAAATTTACAGAACTTCAGATTCAACATGTTAACTTAATCTATGACAATGACTAGATTATCTAGCGGTTGCAGAGTTAGGTACAACAGCTGTAGTCTAAAACATGTCTAGATTTGGATCGTAAGTTAAGACACCATTCATCAGAGTGAGCAATCAAGTATTCTTGTACTAATACCAAAAATAATATTACAGTTTTCCAATACCTATTACATCATAAACATTCTGTAACTTGTATTTTAACGGTTGACTTCGTAAAAACTCTTAGAATACTATGAGCATATATGTATATGTAGATAAATTCATTTTTTGGTTTAATTAATTATTGTAATAAATTTGCCAACTTACATAAAAAATATATTGCGCCTGCATTACCTGTTCTTTTGAAAAGACATATTGCTTTTGAAGTAGGTATTTGTGGGGGATTATAAATCGTACACGATTTTTTACATACCTGAGACTATTTCTAACATAAAAATGCATTTAGTACATACTTCGTACTGATACAATTATGTTGCAAACATATACGTTTAGCGTTTTACTTCATATTAATAAATCAGTGTTCAAACCGCACTCTTTGGGATTGGTTATTTATCGCCGCTACTTTGCTCATCTATTTTTAAACACTACAGTATTTTATAGATAGTAGTAGAACAAAATTAAAATATTTTAAGTAAATTAGGAATGGTAGTTGTTTGATTTTTAATATGGAAGTAATGAATAAATATGCAGTTGTAACTTCAAACTTGAAATACGGTCGTACGATAAATCAAACATGTGTTGCTAGTCTTGGCAAATGCCTAGTATATAATAAGCCACTTCAAGTAATTAAGTAAGTACACAGTACAAATGACTTAAAGACTAGTATCTAAAATAACAACGAAGACTTACCGCACTGTAGGAAATACCACTAGCGATCATCTTTCAAAATATTCGATTCAAAATTAGAAAAAATTCAATACTAACCTTTTTAAACAGAAAGGTTAACATAGGTAAAGGAATGGCAAATATTTTACCAGAAAGTGATAGATGCTAGATTAACCATTTAATTAAAAATATTATGACAGAAAAATAAAGTCATAGCAATTTAAATATTAAATTTGCGATGCCAATATGTAAACAGTTCTAAAAATTTCTCCACATCGGCGGACGTCCCCGTTATTAAAATCAAAGAGAGAGTATTTAATTTAGAAGCCAAACTTTTCAATTTGGACGCGGGCGCGGAATATATTAACAAGGCGTCAAGATGAGGATTAATAAATACCAAATTAAAAACGGAACCGGAAGAGCAAACACAAAGTTTTAAAATATTACCGTAATATATTCCAAAATTAAAAAACGTATTTCAGACTGTCAATTTGAGAAGCGAAGTTTGAGGAGATTTTTATAAGCACTGATACATCTTTGTTTGTGTTTAAAATTGACGGAATAATTTAAACCAAAAATCTGGGTTCAATTTTAAAGTATTCATATTAGCACAGATTTATATTTATGTTAAAAATCAAGTTTACAGACAAACTTAGAAATAACGAAACTATTAAAATATACCTACCGTACCATAATTGCACATTTTTATATTCGTTTAGTATTTTTATAGTAATTGCTTTTGTACAGAAGTTAAAGCAGTCATAGGATTTTAATTCGACTTCAAAAACATCCGAAAAACAAATTTATTTCGTTCCTTTCTCCCAAAACACAATTCCCAGTTGAAACATTTGAATCGACTCCCCTAAAACCGTCTGCAAATAGACGTCGAAATTATCAGTTCATCCACTCGTCGAGAGAGGTCGCTACTAATTACCATAGCGCCCTCAATTAGCATAGCCTTTGATTCGGCTCAAGCGAGCTTTTTTGCCAAAGCTCTGAGATTTCCCTGTGAGGGAAATGAAGTCACAAATCTTTGAGCTTTGAGGAATAATTACAGAAACGGGATCGCATGTTAAGTCTTGTGCGGAAGTGAGAAGTAGACTGTACTTGATTGGAAAATCAACATTGAGAAACGTTGGTGGTGCCTCTAAACGAGATTCATAAATATAAGCAATAATATTTTCAGATACACACATAAAGGTGCAAATTCTATCGATGTCAGCAAACTTTCAAACTTAGCATTACGAAACATAGTCCAATATAATTATTTCAATCTTAGATACTGTAATTCAAGAAAAATATTCGAGTGATAAGTGCGTCTGAATTTATAATAAAATTCCTTTTTATATAAGTTAATACTTGATGTGAAGCCTATGGGGTAAGTGCTGAAAATGTAAATAAAAGTTTAATCATATAAATTACAAATTAATTAAAGTGAATTTAAAACTCATGTCAAAATGAAATGCATTGTTATGTATAAAGATTATTGAAGGATTATTTTAGAGACAACACAGTTTTGACATTGTTTATAATATAGATATAAGTATATATATAATCATAAGAATAGCAGTCCTTCGAAGTTTCTGGTCACTTCTTGCAAGTTCATTCACTTGACTTTCGTTTATCTTTAGAAGTTTTTATAAAAATCAATTTTGAATAAATTGTATTAATTAATTACTTCATAACAATATTATTTCAAGTTATTGGATATTATTCTTTCCTTAGAATGTAAATAACAGAATGAGAATGAAATAAAGCAATTACAAACTTTCACCCGCCAAAATGACATCGCGCCTGCAACTGTTGGAGACTTTGAAGAATACCTAAGAGTTGTTAAAGCTTTTTGTAAGTAACACGATGCAAATTGGAAGACATTAGAGCCGGAGATAAGAAATAGGATTACGCGACTTATTGCGGAATGCGGCGGCGTATGGAAATCTGAAGGTAATTAGTCGCAGATACGCGGAAATACTTTTGTGAGCGGAGCTGGGTTTAAGAGGCTATGCTGCAGCAATAGAGCTGGGTACATAAGAGACATATTTTACATATAAGAGACATGTTGTAAAAGACATGTCTCTTACATGTAAAAGAAGTTGACAGATTCAATTCTTAAAAACATGACACCAGAAAAAAGGTTTTGCATGAAACTTTGATTTTCGTATGTCAGGTAACTTTAAAAACCTTAATATGTAAGATTAGATAAGTAACCCACGGTTTTATAGAAAGTTTAGCTCAGTTGGTAGTGAACGTGTCTGTTTTCGAATCGAGGGGTACTACCTTCGACTTCCGGCTAGTGAATGTTTATGTGACAAACATAAATAAATGTTTGTTCTCATGACAATGACAATGTGTGTCCCGAGGTATGTATTTGTGTGCCATGCCAACGAGTTTCACTACTTACAACCGTGTGAGTGTGGTCATTTAGTATATTATTTCTATAAAAGGATATATTGTTCTACATTCGACGGCATGAATTCTCCTTGAATTGCGGAGGGTATCTCATATACATATAAATTACGTGTTACATTGTTTATCCGCGATGGACTCCTAAACTACTTAACCGATTTTAATCAAATTTTCTATACCGTGTGCAGTTTGATCTAACTTAAAAGATATGATAGCTTACATCTCAATTTATAGTCACAATATTATTTTATTGCAAATTATTTTTTTTATATCTTACAAAGGATTAATTAGTTCCATGAGATTCTTACAAATGGCGATGTAAGCTAAGTAATTAGTCGGCTAAATTGAGTATGTAAACCTTACTTACAAAAACGCGTGGCCGTGTCTGCTAGTTATTTATCTATACTAATATATTACGCTGAAGAGTTTGTTTGTTTGTTTGATTGTTTGAACGCGCTAATCTCAAAATAGTTTCAAAATAATAATTTATTTGGCAAAACAACGTTTGCTGGGGTCATCTAGTCAAATATAAAACATTTTGTTCCGCAAGAAGTAAAAGTCTCCGCGAGCCAGCATCAACTCGCACAAGGAAACTATCCCCCGAGTATTTTTATCAATAACCAGTACCATAGATAATATAAAAGGCCAGCAATAACAATAAAACATAGTGGAGCTGGTCGTCCGAATCTATAAATTTCCTTTATTTTTCTCTCTGGCCAAAGTCCAGGGTGCATATAAAGTGAGAGGGGGTCTAATTTGGAAACAAGATGGATCGGTTCGAACGCGTGTAATTTATCACGTATCGAGATGTTTGGGGGTTTTGTTTATTGAATAATACTGTATTATGCTTAAGGATCTGGGGATGATTGTGCAACAATATAATGCGTCTTTTGTTGCCGAATCGTATAAACTGATCTTTCTTGCGAACTTACGATATTTCGATATTGATTTATTATTTTAATATTAATTACCTGTTTGTTTCAATATTATTATGTTTGTACAACATTAATAATTAATAACCATGCTTAACTACTTTCTATCTTTTAAAATTATTTATTTATTTATTTCTTTCACTCTTTATTGAAACCTAAGACTAGGTATTACAATGGGCGGACTTAATGCCTAATGGCATTCTCTCCCAGTCA
>DWJN01004922.1:0-11937 GCA_018248895.1 Carystus phorcus
CGTTATTATTTCTCACAGTTTAATTTCCTTAAAACATCTGCTCACCGCAAATTCTAACCTAAAATGTGTATTATAATTTTTTTTTTTCACTTCGCTGCGTTCGAATCTTAAAAATGACTGTAAGACAATATTTGTCACTCTAATGGGTAGTCCTTCTACCATTCATTATATTTATACATTGACTTTCATTGTCAGGTTTTCAAATATATGGGAAGTGGGCATTGTTCTTTGAATGATGAGTTTAAATTTCTGTTCTCGATCTGGTTATGAGTGTCCTGGTCACCTACTGCACAGGGAATCCTGCTGTGGGCCTATGAGTGTACTGCGTTTTTTTATTTAAATTAAATAACCTTACCTTGAATATAGCGTAATTTGTCTTTCAAACACTTTATACTGCTCTTCTTGCGGTCTTTTGAAACGAAGACATTGAGAGACAAATGACTGTGATTATTATTATTCTGTTTTCTACTATGACTGCGAGATATTCTTTCCAGAATATTATATCTTATGGTTGAAAGCAAATTTGGATATGTGATCATTAGTTTTATAAATTCCGTTTTATGAAGCACTTGGCATTCAACATAAGTCGCGGCTTTAACTGTACACCTTGCTGTAAATGGGCAATGTGAATTCTTATTGCGTCATTTGAATTAAAATAGACTCTAGAACATTTGAAAGTTACCTGGCATATTATAAACTAGTGCTATTTCACCAAAACAAGTGCCCTTAGCAAATGAAATCATTGGACTTTCGTCGTCTTCATCAGAAAGTAATTCTACGACGCCACTTGTGATACATATCTAAAACAAATACCACGAAACTCTTGCTTTATGATTATGAACGTAAACATCATAAAAGGATTGAATAGAAAAAAAAACTTGTGGAATCAAATTAGACTTGTCATCGTGGTTTGGCATTAACACTAACGAAAATCTTTACTAGTAAAAAAGGCAAATTTTAAAATTACTAATGTAGTAAAAGCTTTATTATCGATATAAAATTGTTTGTGACAAGTGATAATTGGTACCTACTCATATTTATAACTATATCACGGGTGGTTTTTATCTCAATAAACGATTACAAATACGAGTACAAATTAGTATGGAAGTACCACTGTAAATTTAAGTTAAATGTTACTTAAATGAACATTTTCTAGCTTAGAGACACGCATTAACGTAGGTACCTAAGAAAAGTATCATACGGTATAACAAACTTAAATGTAACAAAATAATTACCATAATAGTCTTATTCTGATTATGACTATATACGATGTCACCTGGTAGATAGAATCTATGATACATATTAGTTGACAGTCTTCTTAAAAATGCTTCTGGAAGTTGTCTGAATATCAAAGAACTATATAAAGGTACGGCATTTAAATCATAAGAAATTTCCATTTGAAGAGGATAAGGCAATAGCTTCATTAATTTTGGTTTAAAAACGCCAGACTTCTGATACCATAAGTCTTCATAATATCTGTCGAGTAAAGTAAACAGTGATTGTTGAATAAAATGCATAATATCAATACTAGGTGTAACGTTAAAATATCAATAATTACTTCATATTCTACTAAGTACTACCTATACATCTACATATGTTATACTTTAGAAAATTACTTCCCCCTGGATTTAAAATCAAATTTTTTACTTGGAAAATATATTTTATGCATACCCAATAATTCGTTTGGTGGTCTCCGGATCCATGTTAATTAGTTGCAAGTGGTTCTTTATTTTCTTCAATTGTCGTACATATTTTGCCCGTCGTGTTGTCATTGTAATAAATTGTGAAGTCAATGATCCAACAAAAACAATAGTAGTTAGAAAAAATCCTAATAATATAGCTAGTGTAGCAGTAATTCGTTCTACTGTTGTAACTGGATATAGGTCACCTAAAGCGTTTGTCGTAAAGAACATAATTGACCAGTAAAGGCAAACTAAATACCAGTCGAATGTGGTTTCCGTGGGTAAATTTGTAGTACCGGCTGACCAGGATGTGTGAATTTTATGTACATTGAAATGTCTGTACGAAAATAGAAACCAAATGCACGTCCATGTGTGCACGGATAAGAAGAGAAGGATTAAATATTGAGCTAAAAAAATCGTCCACTGATTTGTACCGGCCTGTGATGATCTCTTGTAAGCATATCCGATGATTCTATAAACGCGTATCATTGCCATTAATGGTGCGATTGCATGAAAATCAAAGACCAATATATCTCGCTTAATCAAAAACAAAACTGAATATGGCATGGCTAGAACGATATCCAGTACTACCTTTTTCGTATCAGGTTCGACTAAATTGAGAGTCTTACGCCATTTTTTGGATAATTTTAATCCAACGATAATAGCCACATCTAGAGTGAAGACGAAATTTAAACAAATCGTTACAACAATAAGCCAAAACGATCGCTCTTTTGGTTTCCAGAATGTATATATACACGTTTCTAGTACGTAAACTAGAAATAGGGTAAAAAGAGTAAACACAGTCCAAGCTGGATTAGAATATACGAGCAAAATATTTCGCAATTTGCTATGTGCGAAGTCATGTCTTGACTCTTGAAGGATTGCATAAGTTTTTTGTCGTTGGTCTGCATCTAATTCGATAAGAATATTTTGCGGTGTTTCATTCGAATGGCGGACAGTAATATCAGGATTTATGACGATATTCAGGTTTTCTCCGCCTCGCCTGTATTTGTATACATCTAAACTTGAAAAGTTATCATCGACCTTGTTTGCTAAAAATAAACGTAGGTAAGCATAAATGTGAATACGCCCTTCAATTAATTGAAAAATTACATGATAAAAAGCAATTATTCTTACTCATTGTCTCTGTAACTTCAATTCTTTCGGCTTCAATTATTATTTCATCATTCAGAATGTTTTACATAAATGTCATCTTGATTATCCAGTAGGTCTTGGAAAATCACGAAGGTTGTGTTTCCTAAATCATTTGACTAACAATAACAACATAGTAAATGTGAAATGTTCAATTCGAAATTCAATGGGTCATTTTTTTATTTCAATATGAAGCGATAATTTTATAATTATCAAATCATTCAACTTGCTGCAATGGACAGTGACGTAATATTTTCTTAGGTTTCGCTAAAAGCCGGATTTGTAGATCCAAGATGTGCACACGGCACTACATCCCACGTACGCCAACATACAAAAACTGTTACGGCCTCACGTTATTTTAATTTCATATTGTGATTTCTAATTAACTCAAAACTGTCCTAGAATACATCACTGTTTTCTTGATTTACTAAATTATGCACTTCATAAAATTTGCTGCACTCTCGTGAACATTGTTTCAAAGTGAATGTTTACTTCATACTACAGGCGCTGTAGAGTGGAAAATGAAAGTCTGGGAGGAATTTGTTTTTTTATAATTATCTACTTTGCTGTTTTTCCTGATCAGAGAACGTTAGCCATTTTATTTCCATATTGGTTTAAGCAAGTCCCATAGCGCTTAGATAATTAGACTCGAAGCCAGTTGCCGTAGGAGGTAGCGCCTGCATAATAACGATGCTTTTATGGAAGTGCAACGCGTGTGTCGGTGAAAAATGTAGTCAATAACGATTCAAAGTTATCTCAACATTTCTTAGTACTCGGACTTCGTTTAGTTCTAATAGCAGTTAATCTATCCTCCAATCGACTCTTAGTTTATGCTAGTTGCTTGTCGGCGAACTGAACTGATCGCTTAAGTCATAAAATATATCGGTACATATTAACCACTTATTATCGATCCGTTGCAATAAGCTTTCCTTATAACGGGATGGGCATAAAGCATCATCAGTTGCGCTGAGAAATTTGGATTTGTGCACAATTATTATTGAAAGTGCTTCATCTGTTCGAAGGTTTTAAGTAAACGTTTAATTTGATGATTGTTTTAACCATCTGTAAGATGTTTTTGTTACTCATACTTATTCAAGGAAATCATTTACGGCAAATTTTATTAGAGACTTAATTTATTGACATTATTGAAAGAAATAAAATGTAAGGCGATTAGGTTAAAATTTTATTCTTTACTCGGCATAAAAATGTCGAAACAGTTTTGCAGTGGCTTGTGTTGTCTTCTACATCGCTGTTTGGCTAGAGCTGGTTTGCCTGGTTATGATTGAAGAGGATCGGCAATATGGCAGGCATAGCTGCTGCTTCGTGAATAACGCGTTACCTAAGCGGTATCGTTTCGACAGGCGCCCGGTCGTCGCGTTGGCGGTTACGCGGGTGGCGTCAATGCGTTTTTTAGCTTACGTCAACTTCCTTACATTTATTAACTCTTATTTTGAAAGTCAGACTCCCACTCAGGAAATCCAAGTTATATCTACTTAGTCATTAAAAATAAATATTATCATCGTTGACATTGACTTACATATTACTGCATAATCATTAATCGTTAAGGAAAATCGTAAGTACCTAACCGTTTCTTTTTCAAGTTAAATAATAGGTAATGAATTTCGCCGTAGAATGTTATTGGTAGGTATCGTCCGTATTCGATTTAGACAATGTATTACTGTTATTACAATTTAACTAAAACCACATGGCGGTTACGAAAATGGACCGTGGTACTCGGTTCAATCCGCTTAATTCGATAGATCCAAGAACACGGGATAGGGGTCAATTTTATCCATTTATCCATTTAACGAAATTGATAAAACGAACCACCTCGGGTGATTTTAATTGATCAATTCCACTTGCTACTTTAAAAAGAATTTCGTCGGTGTTTTTAGATAATATTTTTGGGCCAGCGCAGTTGGTCTGTTGAGTCATCTTTATCATTTCAAACTATATATAGCCATCGTTTCCATCCATTTGAAAGCGTGAGTAATGTATATACAGCTATGGATTTAGGTTTTAGAAGCTTATGTAGTTTTTCTTCGTCGAAGCAGATAATACATGATTTGTAACGTTCATACTTTAAAAAATTGGGAATAATGAAAAATTAATAACTCAACTCCTGGACTTCCTGGAACCAAAGAAACATTGCTATTTTTATCAAAATCGTTGGAGCAGTTTTGAAAACTGTACGTTTTATAGTAAGTACAATATTTGAAATTACTATTTGATCACAAATGTGTTTTGAAACAAAATAACGTGCCTTATTTTAAATTTGTCTACAAAATGTTGTAGGTACATTCTAATTATCATGGCCTACGTAACAAAAAAAAGAGAAAAAAAGTAACAACATAACCCCAAAATAAAATGGGAAGTTTTTTTTGTTTCAAATGGATTGTACCTCTAGATATTTTTGGTATTCATATAAAAGTTATTAATACTTAGTTATTGCTGTATAATAGATGCATAATATATAGCGAAAATTACACAATTTTCTAGCTTTTTGCTTTCTAGATCAACTTTCTCTTAAGACCAACTACATTCCTGTATCGTTACACAATACTGCAACTAGAAACTAATGCCAGTATAAAAATCATTGATTAAGGAAGTAACTCATAATAAACTAAAGAAAAGCTACCCGCTGGTTTCCAAAAGGCTGATCAACGATAAATTAGCTGATAAGCTGTTAAATTTCAATCGTGTCATTTGATTTGAATAATTTGTAAGTTAAACAGAGCTGTTAAACTTTACTCCGAATCGTATGTCAAATGCGATTTTGTTTTCTGATTTATTACTATCTAATCAATGTTTCAGAAAATCGAATTAATTTTAAACAGACTTCAAAAAAGGAGATAGAAGCTAAAACACTTTTATAAATTATTGTCTGTCTTGTCTATTGGGGCCTGATGCAGAAACTGTTGTAGGTATACATTCGACGATTTGGCATATTTATAATTTACTGGCGACCCGTCCTTGCTTATCTTCTGTATGTATTTTTCTTTGTGTACATAAAGATCACCTTTAAATTTTTCGATATTATTTCATTTGTTTGCATCACGTTTGTTGTGTTAGTATGTGATCACCGGATTAATCTGTCGCGCGATAGTTTTAATTTCGTGATAACTTTTAAATTGTATAGTGTAAAGAGCAATTTATCTAATGTATTTAATTTGATAAAGTTTACAATTTTATTAAACAAGTAGTAGGTTATCCTTAAAAGCTTCATATACCATGCAAATTTTATGTAAACATAAAAGAAGATAATTTCCATCATACATTGTTTTTTTTATATGAAAGGGATAAGACAGCGTTTCGGTGAAAGCTCCCAATCGGCTTGACTGTTTCTGACATCTTCTATAGTTATCACTATGTTTTATCCAATTTAAATAAAACATTAATGGATTATACATATATAAATTTAAAAGAAAACAGCTTAGTAACAGATAGACAGAGGCAGAGGGTCATTTAGTATATCGCAGGTATTTAAGATTTTTTTAAACATTTCACTTCGGCAAAGGAGTGTATGCTCCTGGGGTTTAACAAATACAAGTTAGTTATAAAGAAATTGTTATTTACCTATTGATTTGACCCATTTTTGTGCTTATTGTAATGAAGAAGAGGCTTTTAAATTAAGGATATTCAATTTTTTTATATGTATAACTTCTTTCACCATTTAGGATGAGTATCGTAGATAAGAAAAAAGTTGATCATCTTTACGCGTCTTACATTACTATGTATATTTACGATATTTTAGTAGTCTGTGACATTAACACAAAATTGATTTCGAAAATAGAAGCATCGAAAAAGGGAGACATCGATTTTTAAATCGCATAAAGATTCTACCTTTATATTGATACCACATTCTGATTTTATGGTTGAATTACAGTAATTATGCTTACCATGCAGGTTCTCTTTAAACCGGAACAAAATGATACCTGTTGCACTGTCGTCGCATGATACACCGTTACTCGTTTATACACCCCATTAACTATGCCTACAGATTACTTCATGTATATTTATGTGTTTCTCCACGCAAGAAATTAGTTTAAAACACTTACATCATAGAAAGTTGAGATATTAAACAAGGATAATTAACATAGAATTATGAGTACAAGCTTCTTCATGTGTCATAATAAAATTTTAAGGAGGTCAAGTTTGTTAATGAATTTAGTTTTATCGCAATTGGAAGTTTCGGTGGTTTTGTTACTAATACATAGAAATGAACAATATTTTTGGAGTTATTGCCTATTTGTTTAATAGTCACGCGAGAACCACAGAATATACAATACTTGGCATGTTTATATAGCTTATTATATTTTTCCACATAATAACTGATACAATTTGCTATGGAGATTACTTTAAGAGATTAATGAATTATGTTTTGCGTAGTAGGAAAAGTTTTTTTTATTCTACATATTTATCTGACAAACTATTAGACGAACCACTTGATGGCAATCCCATAGACACCAGCAGCCAACCAAGAAATCAACAAACCAGACCAAGAAACAAAAGAGGAACACCAAGCAAAAAGTACGTTACTACTTTACTAACAGTATTTTTTCCTACATCTTTGTAAAGGAAAGAAAGGTAAAGATAAAGAGTACTCCTTAGTCCTCAGCTGGTAGGTACACTGTGAGTCATTTGACAACTGGCTCAAGGGCAAAAGGCTAGTAGCTAGGAGGATTTCACTGAAAGATCATAATATTAGTAACAGTATTAATAGTAGCTATAATCCTTATGCGCAGTTTTACTACCAAACATGCTGATTTCTAATATAGTAAAACAATAATAGTAATATTGAATATTTACCACTAGAAAATAAGTAATGACTTATTACAATAGTTCTACACAACTGGAGTGAAGTAATAGATACATTCCATATGAAGCACCTAATTTTATCTATGTCTAACTTGTAGGTACGTGTGTGACAGTAATTTTCAGCAGTATGGAATGGACTGGTCAACGGATTACAACTGGATCTCTGATATAAAGTATCTTTTAACTTATAATATGATTGTAAATTCCGCAGGTAGATAAAAAATGATAAGTGTTTTATGATCCCTTAATGTGAACCTATTCTTTATTTGCAAATTAAGTACATTAATATAAAACTATGTTTACCTCATACATCAGCTATCATATTGATTAAAGTATCATGATGCCATGTAAGTATCATCAAAACATAATTATGATAGTTAAGTTTGTATCAAATTGAATAAATTTGTGTATTCGTCCACATGACACGTGCACGTGTGCACACACATCAAACATAGCAAATACGGTCTGTGACATAGTAAAAAGACGTAAACCGGTCTTTTCACGAATAAATTAATATTTTTACATACAAGATCTTAGAGCACACTGCAGAAATTACTCCATTCCTGCAGTAATAATAGTATTAATTTAAGTTTGTCATTCATTCTATTAGTACAAAGTAGTATAATTAGAGAGCGGGTGTGGTAGTTGTATCTGGGTTAACTAGATGGCGACGCTTTCGCAGTTGGTCCCCTGTTAAAAAGAGACAGAAAATGCCCGCTGCTTATGACTGTTCTAAGAGAGCGAACGAGATAGATATAGCCTTATTAATACGTCTACACTGTGGAAAGAAGCCGCACGCGCTTACAAAAAATCCATTCTACGAGAGCGCAGGCGCAGCGCTATATTCGCCCACAACTTCAGTTCGGTCAACTTCGTCATTTAGTGGTGACCGAAACTTCGATGTGTGTGGTAGTGAAGTTAACTTTTCTAACCTAGTATCTCACAAAATAACAATAACCAATAACTAAAGTACAATATCGTATAAAACGTGTTATAATAAACATTTTACGTGTAATAAGTTATCCAAATAGTATTCAAAATGTGTGATAATAACAATCCTTCGACGCAAAGTATAGCGGACTACCTAGCACAGTTGCTCAAAGACAGGAAGCAACTGGCTGCGTTCCCGAATGTTTTCATGCACATGGAGCGGCTTCTGGACGAAGGTGGGTCATAGTTGTACTTTATTCCTACAAATACGCGTTAGGGGATAAGTGTTTGCGGAATCTAATGCTGATTCTTGTCACCAACGATCATATATTGAATGCGTCGACAAATGCTACAACGCACACGATATTAAGTTTATTTTTGTCCTCGCCCCGCCGAGTTATGGTCCAGTGGTGTTTGTAACGCGATCCCACATTTCGAAAAATGAAGTAAAGCAGAACGTCTGTCCGCGGTGATTTGCGGTCAACACTCGTTAGATTGTCGCCATCAAAAGAGATCGGTGAAATGAAATGAATGTTCCTACAGAGTAATAAACTGGTTTTGGGCTACGGATCACGGGTGAGTTTGACAACTCAGCTGTTGATGATCATTTGTTTTATCTAATTAGTTTGACATATGTCATTTAACGTTAAATTGCGTTTATTGAGAACGCGAAAGAGAAGGATCAATCCGAATCCTGCAAAGATAACCTGTTCGTAGGGCCGTGGTACATTACGGTGGAATGTCGCCTTCGTATGTACCGTAGTTAGTCGTAACAGGCGTTCGCCGTTTTCAACCATATGAGATTTGTACGCAGCAGGACACAGGCGCATGATTCTTGAGTCGATGTAGCCTCGTTTTATGGTCGCCTAACCAGTCCACGGCGACTTATCTTTGCTACTGAATGCCTACCGACTTGATTGACTGCCGTTGCCTTGTTTGTGACATAGGTTAGCTACGATTTAATTTATTTGTACATCGAATTATTTGCACTATCTTACTGTACATTTTGTCTATGTTTGAAATTATAATTATTTGTATATGGCCTATATTATAGTAATGGATTTTATTATTTCTAATATAAAGGAAATAATGTTGACCAATTTGATATTTGGTAAATAGGTTTTTCTTCAACTGCGTAAATTTTCATATGTGACTAATGTATTAGATCAGGTTTCTCTACAAGTGGGTTCCACAAAAAAATTCTCAGAATTACGTTTGACTAACCAAGTTAGATATGCTGTCTCAGTAATATGTATTGAAATTTTGTATTTATCATCTGATTACGCTTGCTTGATATTAAAATAAAAAACTATGACATTTTATCCGAATCCGAAAAATAACTATTCATTTATTTTGGATGTTCGTCTACAAATATTATTTTTTATTGTTTTATAAGCTATAAAGAAAAATCATTATAAAAACCACTCAAAGTATTATCAAATAATATCGTTACAGACCCTCTATGCTGATCTGTAACCCGCTAGAAGATAACCGTTTACTGGGATGAAAAATATCTTATTTTACATAAATATCCTTTACGTAATTTATAAATATAACAAATGGCAACTAAATCTGTTTACTGGCTTCCACGAACAAATAGAAAAAAAATGACAAGTGAATATATTTGGAACCAAATAACAACACAGGTTGCTAACAGTTTTATTATTATTATTAGTATATAGATTTTGAATAGCAAATGTTTTGTACATAATAAAGAATACACAAGAAATTTTTCCATTACTCCCGTTTATCTTTCATCCTAAGAACCTACCTGCATTTAATAAAACATTCTAATAATATACAGCTACTAAAGATGCAAAAATTAGCGAATTTGAACTTAAACTTCCATAAGCAACGTAATTATTCCCGAAAACATTTATAATACCGCATGAAGCCGGTTCAAACTGGATCTGTATTATGATTATGTATCCTATTCCCTATTCTAGTATCCTGAACATACAAGAGTACAAGACCATCCGTTGAACTACTACAAGATGTACCTAATAATCATTTCGATAGACCCTCTTGAACACTATAAATACAAGTACACATACAACTGCACTCCAAAAGAAACATAACATTAGGCAACTTTTATGTAATATTGGCTTTGTTTATTTATTTATTCTTTTTTGCACCATAAAAAAATATAAGTACAAAAGGCGGACTTAATTCTAAAAGCATTCTCTGCCAGTCAACCTTTGGGCAGTGGGAAAACAACGTTGGCGGTGTAAAATATACTAACTATTGTTACTTATGTTGAAAATAGATAATATACATATATGTCAATAAAGAATAGAATACAAAAATATACCTATATGACATATAGACATACATACATAACATAGATACATACATATATAATTTGCTAAATATATAAAACATGATAAAATACGACATTACTAATGACGTTGTAACTTATGTTGTAATTAATGACGGCTTTGTCGGTGAACAAAAAAAAACTAATTCAATTAAATACGCCGATTTAAATATTCTGACTTCCGAAGTCATACGCATTAAGTAAATGCACATTATTAGCGATAATTCCAAAACTACTCGTCAGATGTCGCTCAAATCTATATAAGACCGTATGACAAGTACCGTCTTTTGAATATATCACATTATAATAGGTATCAAAACTGGTACACCCAGTAAAAAGTTATGAAGTAACACACATAAAAATACAATCGATTTGAGAACCTTTTTTGAAGTCGATAAAAAAGTTTTTCGATTTTTCGAAGACTGCTCGGGAGCAGTAAATAGTATCTTTAATAGTAAAAATCGACAATTTAAAATATATGTATAATTTTGGTTGTCATATTATTGTATATATTCGTAAATAACTTAAACCTTGAGTAAAGAAATGAACCCTGTTTGTTTTGATTTTATCTACTTCCAATTAAAAACGTTTTAATAATTCTTTACATACATAGCTATCTACATGTTTAGACAGCAATTAAAGTAAGAAAAGTAGGTCTGATCCTGACCCAAGATTAAAAATGTAAGTGTTACACTCCGTACGTACATATGTTCTTACTTTGTCGTGACCATATGGTCGACCAAGTCTGACGAATTTATTAATTTCTGTGAGAAAGTACCAAAAAATGAGAACACCCTCTTAACAACCTGTAATCCTTAAGAAGAAATAAATTTTAATGAAACTTAACTGTAGTCCATTGAGTTTGCGAATCACGTAAACAAACTTATTGTATATGTTAATGTTATTTAATATTAATTTTATTATAATTAGATACTGTTTATAAAAATCAGTATCGGAAACTTGCATGTCTAATACATAATAAAACTTAATTGATGCGTTCATTTTAACACAGTATCTGCGATGGATGCTTAAGACAGT
>DWJN01004923.1:0-11935 GCA_018248895.1 Carystus phorcus
GTAAATAACCACGGTTTAAAATCTCTGTATTCTGATTTTTTTTTATATAAACTAATACCTCTACGACTGCCAGTATAATAATTATATGATGGGTGATTTATTAATAATATTAATTTTAATTGACGGGCAATAAATCAACTTAACATCGCACACGATTACTTAGGTTGAAAAATTGTATAGTATTCATAATGACGACCCTTCAAAATGTCTACAGATGTTGTTTTTTATTTTAGAAGAATAAAATTATATAAGAAAATATTATCAGACAAGTATTGAGCAAGAAAGAAAACAAGTCAAGGACCGTAATTAAGTAATCTCATTACGTTACTTGTTTACTTATAAACTTTTCACTACATAACAGAATATATGTATAACCTACACTATGTGTACGGTTGAATTAAATATTCAAATATTTTTTTATTTAAAGTTCAGACAGTATTGGCCTTATAGATTACACTTTTGACGCTTAATCCTATATGTTCGTTATTGCTTATTTGAAGAATCTAAGGACAGTGGATAGATTTCATCTAGCGTTTTACTCAGAAGTAGGAAGCTATTAGTGAAAATTCTATTAAATATAATATGTTTCAGTTATCACCAACACTAGTAAACGATGTTATCCATTCTTAAAACAATCGTGATACATCCACAATATTAGGTCAAAATATTCTTAATCTAAGAATATTATTTGGAGAAACAGGCGCGATTATTATACAATGTAAACTTCACTTTTCAAAGTCACGTCTTTATCAAATCGAATTTTGAAGTATACTTATAAAATCGAAGCATTATTAACATTTCTTACTGCTTTTTATAACATTTCTGAAAGTTTATGACATGGAGAGGATTTCAAATAGTAAAATTACTTTTATAGACGTATAAAACAGATTTCAGTTTATAATAAACTTTGACTAACAGTACTCAGCTATCTGTCAAATTAATCTATGTTGATTATGAAATAAAACAATTTTGCGACGTAATAATATAGTATATATATTACCGAGTTGCTGAATTCTAACACAGTATATTTTTATGTGAATTACCGAGTTGCTGAATTCTAACACAGTATATTTTTATGTGAAAGCGGCTTTAATCCTTTTTATTTTTTTGTCGTATTTGCCCGACTAATATATCAACCTTTTTCCATACGTCCGTCCTTCTCTAGCCGGGCGAATCTTGCGAAACAACCAGTAAAGCCGTGAATAAACAATATAAATTATAACACAGTTACTTTCTGAACTTGTAGATTTAACTTTAAACTATACGTGTATTTTAAAAATGAAAGTTGTTTATAAATGCTAATATAGTTTAGATCTGATGAACAGGAATATTTTAACAAATTCGCGCCTGATTTCTAACCAAATTTTCTATTCTTATCTGTCTTATAAATTTATTCACTTTTTTCATAGCTTATAATACAACATCGATTATTGTTAGTTTTGAGGTATTTAAACTTTATTACACTAAATATATTTTGTGATGCGTGACACGAATGCCGCCTAATCAGTCCTATGAAAATCATTATAATTATTAAGTGACTGTAAAATTCTATTGTGTTCACTGAAAATGCAAATTTTTAATGCACTTGTGTAAAGCACTATTTTCTGTATGACTAAGTGGTATATGACCCAATATATATTGTTAGAATAAATTGTGTTTATCTAAATAAATGTTACAATCATTTTTTTTAATTTCATACCTTGATAAAATGATTTTATTTTACTAATATAACTATATAACGTAAATAAATTTCTAATCAAAAACAAGTTTTTAAAAATATATTGGCTGAGAAAAATTTATGAACGGTTCATATTTTGAGCACTTTTTAATAATTTTTAATACTCGTAGATTAACAGCGAGCGGTTAACAAAATTTATCTATAAACGATGTAACGTAAATAGCTATTATATTATATATTTCTGAAATAAGCTGTGGGTACAATATGAACGAGCAAATAGATACTATATTTATTTTATTTTAATGTGCATTTAAGAAGGCCCACAGACTCAAATTATGTGTTAACTGGAATATAAAGTCTAAATAGTATTTATCTTAATCATTATCCTTATATACTAATCACTAGACAATTACTTTAGAATTTCGTTTCGGAGAGACGTGACTTTAGTAGCCACATCGTAAACCTACGTCCAAACTTTCTACCCTCGAACTATGTATATACCTAAATTATCAAATTTATCTAAAAGAGCCAAAGGCTTCATGAGTTGCAATCGTGACTAACGAATGTTAAACGGTGCCGTATTCATTGGTGTTAATAATTTACAGTTTGCATCCGATAATTACAATGTATAATAATTATTCATCTAAAATATACATTTCTACATCGTTATTATTATAAATACGGCGTGAAAATAACGATGCAAAATTCAGTACTTTTTATTTCAACGGTATAAACGTTTTTGCATTAACCGCAACTACAAATATAACTAACACATTACTATCTGATATATCAAATTCAATTCTTATACTATTGAAAAACATACGTTTTATTTAAGGCAATAGGCAAATATATGATTAATTTTGAACACTCGTTAATTGCTTATCTTAATGATTATATTCGTAGCAGGGAATTGATTGCATGTGGGTCATGTCGTAGTATTTCGATTTAAAAAATACCTTAAACATTGGTGTTCATTATATCAATCAGTTTATCAGTCTTTGGAAGTTCACCACAGGAGTAGACGTGAACCATATCTTGAAAATTCCTCGTTCTACAATAAATGTATAAGAAATGTTTACAAGTCTGAAAATCCCATTTGCCATTATATTACCTATTCAATTTTGTTTTTTATATATTTCACAATATAAGTAGTTTAATTTCAAACAATTGTATTTGTGGAAATAGAATAAGTTACAATCTCGATTAACTATTTAGTTTCTTAAATCTTTACTCATGAACAAGACAAAAGAACCAAGCCTTAATATATTATGCTGTATTACTGGCTGGGAATATATTACAATTGTTATTTGTAAATTTTCATCGTTTCATTATTAAGCATTATTAAATTTAAAAATTACTACGACATGACCTTTACGGGTTCAATTAACTATATATCGATTAATACAATGTAAATATAAAACATAATAATGTTACAAATATTTATGCAGCATTATTGCTCTTAAGATATCAAAATATTTATATGCACTAAGTGTTTATGTTCATGGCAGTGAAATGTGATTCTAGGCTAATTAGTATCGTCGTTATGGTGTTCGTATATTTAGTTCTAGTAACCGCCGATTCCCTCGGGACCCACTGTTCGGGGACAGTTATCGTCGTAGCTGATGACAGGAGCCCTGCGTCTCAGATATTCGAGGTAACTGTTGTTACGGAGGCGAACATAACCGATATCTCTCATATTCCCAAAGTTTTTGAAGAATACGAGATGAAATGTAATCAGCTCCCCAGAGTAACAACAATGGTTCCAATGCTCAATTTGTATAAACTACTAGAACTTCATTATGTAATAGGTACTTGAGCGCAAAACAAGCTAATTCATCTAAATTGTTGTAATTTAGGGAAGCATTGCATGATCTACTGTGCGGCTCTAATCTATATAGAAATAGCATATATTTTGATTAATGAATTTTTCTCCATGACACCACTTCTCTTATCGATAATAAATTCAGTTCGATAGTTCTAGCAAGCATTCTAACTTTAGTTATTTCACATCTTAATTTATCGACAGTGGTTGAAAATCTAAAAACAGTTTACTTCTTTTTGTTATTATGCAATACTTAATCTATATGTAGGTACTCTCTAATTGCGGTCATATCAGGTGGCTTACTCCCGGATGCGACTTTTCGATTTGAACTTATTAATAGAACCGTAGTACTGAATCAGTTCTTCCTAAGAATTTTAACAAAGTATTAGTGGAACTTACATTCTATTTGAGAGTTCGTTCGGTTGTACGCTTTTTTAGATTTCAGAACCAGTATCAAACTTGAGACAATTTAAAAACATAATCAGTAGAGAGTAAGCCCCAAGATTACGCACTCAAGCTTTATTTGACATCGAAATTTTCATTTCATCATCATTATAAATCACCTAATAGAAATTAAATAGTATTTATTTACACATCTAATATACCTTACACCATATAACTTTATAATGCGGCTCGTATTTTCCATAATGTGAGCAATTTATATTAATAATTCTACGCTTACGCTCCTTGATGACGATATAGCAATTTTCGATGTCATAATAGCCTTGAATACATGTTGTTTCGCAATATTATTTACACTTGACTTAATATGCGAAATACTTCTAAGAAACGTACCTTTGGTGTTAAGTAAGGACGAATCGATGATATGGACGACAACAACCTTGTCGATAAAGACCTATGAACATGCTGGGAACCTGTAGCTATTAGACGAACTCACGCATGCATGCAACAGAATTGTAAAGGAAAGGAGCGATGTTTATTACAGTATGTATCAAGAATAGCGGTTCTTAAATGAATGATACTGTCTTAGGCATATACACCTAATCAACTAAATATAATCGTCAAAATTTAAAACTATAGTCATTACTGCAACTAACGTTCCATAATAATATTTCTCATGATTATAATTATGAAGAAAATAGATATAAAAATCTATACTGAATATATTTTTTAAACTAACATGCACTTTTTGACAAAAAGCAAAATTTAGATTGCTTAGTATAAACATTATGTCAAGTATTTAGTTACATTTGATTAACAAGAAGCTAATAATAATATAGAAATAAAATACTTAGGTATAAAGTCGGAATGATTTGCAACTACAATTAATTATATCACAACAATTATAGAATTTGCAAACAATAATCAAATCACTAGATTAAAATGTAAAACTATAAATTCTACTAAAACTAATTAATAATGAAAGCATTAAAATTTGAGCATTAGATGTTTATCATTAAAGTATTCCACTCATTTTATACAATATTAATAATAATTTGAAACTTATGGATCTACCAAAATGTATCTTGATTGAAGTATTAAAACAATTATCACACGGCAGTGATTTTGCACCTTTGTAAGATTTTAAAGGTAGCGTATGAATTATGTTGCTCACATCATTTATTATTGTTAAAACTATATTACAGTAAGCTTTATAAATTTTCTAAAACTAAAAGTTTACTTTAATTTATGACTAATTATTAAAATATTTAACTTACAGTGTAATAATCAATATTTAATATTTACAATAATAATATAAAGCGTATTTTGTTGCAATATTGCGGGACTCAAGTATTCTAAAAAGTATAAGAAAAGTCAACGAAACAAAAATACAACATCTAAACAACAAAAATAATAATCAGTTCATTATGAATTACCACCCAGTCAACCCCAAAATTATAAGGAACATTTGACTTATGCACGATAAATACTTAATCATAACAAATTTATTTATTAATTACTCTTATTTTATTTTTTCGTGAGCATTAATGTTTGTGAATTTATCTTTCGCTTTTAGCCTTTTGAGCCTTTGCAGGTTTTGTAACGGATATATTGCTTCTAATTGCCACTTTGTTGGTCGATCGTATGAGATGTGAATCTACTAATAAAAATATCTTCGGAATTAGGAAATATCAACGATTCTCTAACAGTTCAGGAAGATAAACCGAAAATGAATTAGGTTCATTATGAGTCTTGATAAGTTATTAGAAAACTGTGGGAAACAACAGGAAAGCAATACCATAATAGGACAACTTCTAAATTAATGTTTTAAATGGTCTACATTAATACTTTAATTAAGCTTGCAAAACATTTCAATTCGGTTATTATTTACGAGATATTTATGAAAGGCTCACCGAGATTATAATTATTTCTCAACCATTCAAAGGCCTCAATAATTATAATGTCTGGGTGAACGTGGAAAATTCCGTCAAAATTTTGTCTTTCAGTGAATCTGATTATAATGCCGTGTATGAAATTATAAGGGTCACTCGTATCATGTTGAAGTTAATGTGTTATTTTTGTAATATTATTTTACTTTGTTATAAATCAGCATGGTTTTGAAATAATCTGTTCTTGATGTGAATAATCAACTTGGTATAAAGTTTCAAATTATTATTAAATTGACTTAAGCGAAAAAATAAGTGGAATTTGGTAATATCCCTCTATTTATCCTCTTCCAGAAGAACCAGATCGTCAGCCACGACGTCGGATACGTGTAGATAAATGATCCAATACATGAGATTGAAGCACACGAAGCAAACTGGAAACACGATCCGCGAATACTTGTCGATGTCCGATGGAGTCATGCCGAGGAGTTTGCTAATATCCTGAAATTAACATATAACAATCTATTACCACTTACATGAATGAATATCTGCGCTACTCGCCCTTATTTACTACCACTTTTACGTTAGGAATAACCAGTTATTATGTTAATAAAGTTGATTAAATACATTGCATGGAGCAGCCCTAAAATGAATTCGTAATAACAAAGAACCACGTCACCGCACTTATCGGCTTAATGAAGTACCTAACTACAAGGTAAGTTCGTTCGCGTGCTTATTTATAATATTGAAGTTAACCATACTTAGAAATATAGCTCGCAATTACAATTTCGCACAGCATAAGTTAACCGCTAGCCTAATTACACAACCAGGTTAAATTAAAAATTGAAGTTTAAAACGCTTGCAGATAAAAAATAAAATGATTTCATTTGAAATTTACCTTGCCAGGGTGCAAAATGTGTGGAGGCGGACCAGGATTTTCTTCTTCTGTATTCCTGCCCCCATTGATGGTGTTCTCTAGCGTACCACCTTTAGAATGTACTTTTGGATCATGAACCTTAAACCGGACTTCCTGCAAATTAATGATATAATACTTAAAAGTATTTCAGAGAATATCGAGATCCAAACCAAGATTCCAAATCGACCACGTTCTATCTGATTTTAAGGATAGGCTTCGAAACACGAAACACGTCTTGAGAGAAAATAGATACAAATGTATTGTGAGACTATTTATCAATGAATACCGTCTATAATCTTACCGATGGTCTGCTTGGTGGACATCTGCTAAGAGTGCTCATTTTTGAGAGCGTATGTGGGTCTCCAACGGGCGGACAATCAACAGGCATCTTTTTCTCAGAAGCAATTTTCTGTATGGCTACGAATCTCTGTTTCCTCATTTGTATTCGTTTGGCCATGTATCCCACTGTAGCATACTCTGTAACGATAGGAGAATGCTGTCGATATCATCGAAAACAACGCACATACCTGTAAGTGCACTATTTTGTATTTTATTTCGCAAAATCATTATCGCAACAAGTATTTTATCCATTCGCAAGGCCCAGCTTACAAGAACATGTAAAATTTTGTAATCGCTTTGCTTAGGTCAAGGTATTTTAAATTAAACTTTGAAATTTAGTATTACCTAGAAGACTGGCGAAGACCATCACGAAGCAGGTTCCGAGGTATACATCGATGGACTTAACATATGAGATCTTTGGCAGGGCCGCATTCGTTGACGACATGAGAGTAGTCATTGTCAACACGGTGGTAACACCCAAAGCCACTCGGGCTGGGGTGGCATTTCGATTCAACCAGAAAGATACCCATGATATGATTACAATCAAACCAGATGGAATGTAAATTTGAATGAGATAATAACCCATTGAACGCACAAATTGAATTTCACATGCCAATCTTGAGTAATTTCCTGCAAAAAGTTTATTAAAGTCATTTATTTCATGTCGTAACATAATGGTAAAATGTACTACACTACGAAGTATTTTAATTTTATTTCGATTTTACAAAGTTACAAGTTTGTTGTAATTTTATTACTATAATACAGTTAATACTTATACATTTTTGATCTCTAAAGTCAGGGTTAGTATTCTTGAAGACAAAATAATATAACTAGAACACACCACTCAGTGTTGTTAGTGCAAAATACAAAAGCGGGACGTGAAAGAATCGTGACTGTTTTTGTCCAGTGTTTCACGTTTGTAGTGGTTCATTTTTACTTTTGTTGACTGTCACATAATTCCCCCGTTTTAAGTACCTGTTGTAAGGGAGATCTCCATGGCTCGCTGTCGATGGCCGAGCACCTTGAACTGCGGTAGTGACACCTCGCTCGAAACACCTACAGAGTTGGGCCCCTCGTTCCATTTGTATCGGATGTCCCGCATGGTGTAGCCGACTGTGCGTAGCGGATACATAAATAAAATAACCCCAGGCCCATCGCAATGGGTTTTACAACTCGAGTCGTTATTCGGTCGGGGTCAGAGCGGGGAGTCGCGAGCTCGGCTTCGCGCGTCTTGTCGTGCGATTGTCATGTTGTGTTTAGCGTGTGTGCTAGTGTCGCGACTTAGATCTGCACACGGGCTGAGGGAGACGGGTTTCGGCGGAGCGATGGATGGATAATGCTAGGACAGCGGGCGTTTGCGATTTTGTTACCTGTCGTCAACGTTACTACTGTAGCTCGCTGCCGGTGGCCAAGCACTCGAAACTGCGGGAGCTGCACTTCGTTGCTCATGCCGACGCTCGTAATGCCGTCTTTCCAATGGTATCGAATATCTCTCATTGTGTACCCGACTCCGGAGACATGCCAAACACACAAAACGCTATCACTTACGCTGCGAAGCATCGGGTATCCCACACGTGGCCAGGGCGTGGACTCACAGGCACAAACAGCGAGACCTATCGAGCCGAGTCGAGAACGGTTTGAAAATAAACCATAGACTCTCGAATCGACTCGATGTGGATGATAGAAAAATATAAATCTACTACTAAGTATGAGAACCAGGCAATAACTTATACTAAATTTGAAAGGTGTTTTTGTACTTCAAAGTATGTATACATACAACCATAAAAAAGTTACAAGCATTTAAATATATCATGCGTGCCGATCGATGCAGGTAGTTTTGTGATGAGCAAGCAGGTGAGGCGGTGAGGATCTAGTAGAGGCAATGAGGCAGCAATGCGAGTGCAGTGCGTGCGTGCAGTGGGGCGAGTAAATGCGTGTCGTGGGGCCGGCGCGTTCATCTAGGCGCTTGCGGCACGTCCCTTGTTGGGCGCCAAACCCCGCGGCCGCTGCCGTACCCCGCCTCCTTCGGCCCGCTCAGCTATCGCAGCGTCGATGTCTCAATATCATTTCTCTCGCTTAATGCTCGTGAGGACAAAGGCTTACTATTTAAGAGTCTGCCTTCTGCGGGTGCTGTATGCGAGAAGGAGACGTTCCAAGTTATGAGAACACGAGGGTAATCACAGCACGTGTCGACGCTTAAGTTGTACGCTTGTGCTCACAGGGTATCCCTGAGTAGCATCTGTGATACAAGAAAGTGGACACAACACAATATCGGTAAGCCTAGTGAAAAATTTGCATTGTGGTAGGAATCAAATCAATGGTTGCTTTAGGTGAGCACACGTATATATTTTTAAAATAAGAATATATAATTATTTTTCTATCATCATCGTAATAAACTGGACCTCGTTTTGTACGAGTCTTATTTAAAACTATAGATTTTTATGTTGTAACAATGGAAAATTTTCTTATTAAACAAGTGTACGAAACATTTAATATTTTCACGATACATATCATAAAAGCGTGCTCTTGATAAAAAATATTTTTATATCATATATAACATATGTATAGCACACATAAACATTAGGAAGGTCGTGGAAACATCTGCAATAACATCAGAAACTGCAGCACAAGTGAATTAATTAAAAACATAAAACATACAATACAGTATTGATTAATAACAACATCACATAGTTTTGTTTTTGAACACTTATAAAAACCATACACATCATGATCAGGATACTTACAACTTTCAATTTCTATATGGCATAATTGCCGATCCATTGGAAAATACTGGAGGTTCATGGGGCATGATGCCGTAATGGTTAATCTGAAAATGAAAATTTGTTAAATATATTTATAAATGTACATTGCGTGCATTGAAGTCCAGTAGAAATAAATTCCAGTAGAAATAAATAAATATAACATGACATTTCGTTTATGAGCTTAATATTACTTAACTTATAATATGTGAAACCCAACGAATCTTGTTAACATAATTACAACAAAATTTCCAGAACAGAAATTTACTAAAACAACATTTATAATTATTGCCCCAGCAAAATATTCGCAAACTTTTTAATCTCTAGATCTAAGTCTTCTGACTTAGTATAAAATTGTCAATGTTGCCTGCAAGTTTTATTAAGAACGTATTCACGATATACTTATGAAACAGATTCGTTACTAATATAGTCGTAATTTTTATGGCTTAGGCACGTAACATGCATATCCTTAGATTATAAGGGCATTCCTTTCGGAAACGTTTCAATCATTTACGGTATAATGAATTACGCGCGCTAATACTTAGCATATTAACTACTGTTCTACTATATTAACGAGTATTTTTTCATGAGTTATTTTTTTAAATAACTATAAAGTCAAATGGACCAAGTATGATTATTTTAGAAAATAAATAGCTAGATACCTACAGCAAACTGTATCATTAGAACTTCTTTCATCGACATTCTTTCATCTCTATATCATCATCATCTTTCAAGTTGTACCCCTAACAGAAATCAGATTTTATAACATTGGGGAATTTGAAATATGTAGACTTACAATTATCATATTATGATTTGGATTTAAAATAGGTTTGTACATACACTTTGAAATTCCAGTTTTTATGTAAGATTGCATCATTATATTTACCTAATACTTCTAGTGATAGATCCAGAATAATGAATGCGTATAAATTCGTTGCTAGTAGTTGCTATATGGAAATAAGATTGCTTTTCGTTTACAAAAAATGTATCAGGCACCCATATGTTTTTTATGAATTCAGAGCCAACGGACAGAGTTTCCACGCCAGGCCTCTTTTTGTACGCTAATCGCGGATCAGTCCAAAATTGTCGGAAGTAAAAATCCAGTGTGAAATCCTGAAGAAAACAAACGGTAAAATAGTGTAAAATGTTTTCATCGATATCCTTCATTTTGATATGAGTAACAGAGAATATAGACCTTGTTTTATTTACAATTGCAAACTTTCGTGACTACGTCCTAAAAATGCCTATAAAGTAGGAAAATATTAAATCTATATTCCCTGTTGTCAGTAACTATTTATAACACTTAATGCCGTGTCTGTTGAAGTATAAACAAAACACAATTATAAAGATTAACAAAATAAACTAACATTTGCATGCGTTGATAAAAAAGTTTGAACGAACACACGTGGTGTTACATACACAGCGAGAATAGTGTCACTTGACTAACAAAGGATTAACAAAATTGAGTGTAGTCGGAGATGAATACTTCGATTAAATAAATATACACTGAACTACATGTACAAGATAAATTGAGCGAAGCGTAAACCAAAGAAGAAACAAAATGTGCACAAATAGTGAGGTGAGATGAAGTATAGGCCACACGAGGTGATGCAAAATGATATGTAGCAGGACGGGGCGAGGTGAGTGGGTTGGCACCCACGGCTCGATTAAGGCAATCCTCTCTTAATTGAAGCTAACAAGCCGGCATGTAAACAAATTGCCAAGAGTAAAGTTTTGATCAGATTTGTGGAACAAATTAACGTTCGTTAATGATCTCGGATCGCGAATTTGCGACTCGTAAATAAGGCAACCTCCCCCATAGCTCTGGGTCACGTCTCATTGTGACCTTTCCAACCTTGATTTGGTTTCCACTTCGGGGCCCTTCACCCTGACGCCTAGCAACTCACACATTGAATAACCATGTACACTGATTCACTTACTAATGTGATCTCTATTTTACACTAGAAAGAAGACACCGAGAAATGAATTTGTGTGATAAAAAAGCAAGGGCAAGGTTATGCCGGTGTTCCAAGTTACTGGAGAGCGTGGAAATTACGATTAATTGGCGATATTTCAGTAGATACACAGATACGTACATACACACCAACTACAAAATGCGACACGATAAGGATT
>DWJN01004924.1:0-11933 GCA_018248895.1 Carystus phorcus
GACCGAGAACAGAAATTTAAACTCATCATTCAAATTTCGGCCTCGCTGGGAATCGAACCCAGGACCCTTCGAACGGCAGTCCGGCGTGGTAACCGTTACGCCACGCGGGTCGTCAAAGGTTATAGAATATATATAAGTGCTAATGGCTTTAGTATAGTGACCGGGTAGTTAATGGGGCCAGGGGTGTACTATGTTTGCGAGGCTCTAATTAAGCTCTCATAATAATATTCAGTAAAACTGATTTTATCCAAATCCGAATGGTTGCTTTTTGATTTCATTAATTTATACTAATATTTTGTTTATCAGTATTAAGAAGCCGATTTCTTTTTCGTATAGAAAACAAACAAACAAGGATTTGTTCAATAATCAATTTATATTATGTCTAAATAACTTATTTTATGGGAATAGTGTTCGTATTGTTTGCGCCAAAAAGAAAATGTTCAGCCGAAAGTTGCACATTGAAATATTAGTTTAATAAAAATGAAAATAGAGCATAATTTATTAAACGCTTTACATTTACCTATATGTCATTGTTTACTCGACTCAAGGCTATTTAAAAATCTAGTTAGTAATTTTAAAACGACAGATGTTTGTAAAGAGATAAGTACTTATGCTCTACGCGAAATTTGATGGACGCCAGATCTCTGTAAAGAGAGTAAAACTGGCGTATCATCTGGATGTAATTAAGGTTAAATTTTATCTGCTAACGTGACTAGGAAACACTGGATACCAACTTGTTTGCGTGTTGTTTGAACGTTTGTAATCAACTTTATATTAAACTAATAACCCTCGCACTACGCCTTCGCTTACACTGAAGTGTAATCAATTACCTTCTGGTTCAAAACCCTCTGATAAACTTTAATACGAAAATTCTCAGATTTCTTAGTTTCCACCCTTGGTGGTCATGGTTGATGACATGGTGGTAGCTGGTTGATGTTAACATGATGTCAGCAGCCAAATTTAAATATTTCTCCTCCTGAAAACCGGCCATTGAATAAGTCTCAACTGTTGGTGGTCACTAGTATTTATCCAGTTGAGCCTCACCGATATTCAAAGACGATGATGTATTTTTACCTGTCTGCCTAGGACAGTCACTTCAAGGATCGACGGTAAAAAAATTACGTTTTTGGAAGGCACTTACCTTACTTTTGCTTCCTTTTCCATACATTGACTTGTCTTTTCGCTTAACAATTTTTTAGTAACCAACTATGTTGCAATCTCATCTTGTCGAAATAAGTCTCTATTATATCTACTTGATATGATTCTTCCATCAAACTTTACAATAACAAGTTGACTCAATATTGGAAATTGAAATACAAACTTGGGATATTCAATTATAATTAGAACATGAGAAAATAGCGATGAAAATAATATGAAGTGGAGGTCGCTACAGCTCAAGCGGCCATATGAAACGTCGTCGAAGATATTCCAATAATTCAGCTACTACAGAATGAGAACTTGAAAGGCGTTCATAATTGAACTAAGAGAATCCTTGTTTAGGTAATTTCAATTGAAATTGATTCCTGGAAGTTTTCACAAACGAATTACGCAACTCGTCAAACATTTATTTCGTTTGTTGTAACTCAATTACTTTTATAAATTTCCTATTTGCTTTTAGAATTTAAATTGTCTAATAAATTCTTAGCAGCGCAGTAGTTAAATCGATGTAACGACACTGAATTTAATTAATTAAAGATAAAACTCGTACTTATTAGTATTTTTGACATATACCGTTTGCATTATTTTGTAAGTCTAACAGCAATGAATCGGGTTTGATGAATCGTTTTTAAAACTATGTCGAAGAAATATAACTCTATGTGTTATTCGTTTTTAATAAATATTAATACGATGCAGCGATGCATTGCCGACCGAGAATGAAGGAAAGAAAAAAAGTAGTGGCTCTCAAGTTCCAAGCCTAAGATAATGACTGGTTTGGTTGACTCAAACAAGACGGTGATGGTCTATTCCAGAAATACTGACTTAATAATGTTGATAATATATGCAGGCCACATCCATTGACTTATGTCACTTTGGCCTGCCGGTGCCTGGGGTTGGCATTCTAGACCGTCCCAAAACGACGTAAAAGGATAATATTGAAAGGACTAAATTGCCAACGTTTATAAAAAGGACAAGATATTTTATCGCTAAAAGATTCTTGGTTGGGGTAATTTCAATTGAAATGTTTTCTGAATATTCTTACAAAAGAATTAAGCAATTCGTGAAATATTTTTCCTTTTGTCACAATAAAATTAGAGTTATATTGTTTCTTCAGACGTTTACTTAATATTCGGGAATTTTGATGAATATTTGTTAAATATAAAATTTTCGTTATTCCGTCGGATAACTCATCCGGAACTGGACGTTGTTTACTTTGAATGGATAATTTAAATTCCAATGATTAATGTTTAATTTTATATTGAAGTCGGAAGTGTACTCGATATTGTTTTAATCGAGACATAATGAACGTAATGGGTCGTTTTGTTTGCGCTGCGCCCGCTCAATTATATAACAGTTATGTTAAATATTTAATATCGTTAAAATGTTATTATGATAATGATTTCTATGTCGCTGCAATGTTTATTATCACAAACTAGCAAAGTCACTCTCGTTTCAGTTCGGTAAAACTATGGCTTTTACCCGAAACATATTGCTTTTCGTTTATTTAGGAATATAGTATATACGTCAAGTTTCCCTCTACTTATCGATTTACGGTACAATTATAATTATTATATAAATTAGAAGCACATTCATTTATAACAATAGGTTATTAAAAGCGATCACCACATTAATCATTCGCTTATCAAAATCTCCGTGTAGCTAGCAGTTTTCCTTGAAATTAAAATATGTGGCGAGGAATGTTCACAATTATATTAGTACACATTGGTTATAACGAAAGGGGAATAATTTTTTTTTATTAATTTACATTTTTACACCCCAGATAAAAAATGATCTCGCTTGATTATTTTTGAACTTTTTATACAGAGAAAATATATGAGCAGTTGAGCAACTTGGTGATGAGCGATCACTAACTCCAGCGGTGGGACCGTAGGGACTGCCGAGGCGTCGTCGCTCATTGAGGAAACGGAGGTCAGCTTTACTGTACTATAGCTGAAAAGTATCAATATATCTATTACGAATGAGCCAACAAAGAGGTTTGTAGATAACCATAAACCTTATAATGGAGTACAAATGGGTATGGGTACAAATTCTTCAGATTTAAATTAGGTATATTGATACTTACACACTCACGAGTGTGTTACGAACACCGACAACCCCAGGACATACACACATTTATAACATAAATGTTTAACGCAGCTGTACATTGAACTCGGGCCCTTAGTTTGGCAGACTAGATCGCCATCATATAGACTACGAGATCGTCATAATAATAGAAATAGAAAAACCTTTATTTCGCTAAGGATTACAAAAAACACAAATAATAAAAACAGAAACAGAAAATAAAACAACAAAAGAAATTAACTTAAACTAAACAAAATTACAATAATTTTTTTTTGCACCATTGCAAAAAGGTCTACGCTCAGGCTGTGCCATGGAGAGCATAGACCACTGGCTGTAATTGTCGATACTGACAATGGTCGTATAACATTATGACAACCTCTAAATACTGGTAAGAAACACTTTAAATGACATTGAAATAACAGTGTAAAACTCCTAAATAAATAATGTCGTTCCCGAACGAACTACCCGGCGATATACTTCTACACATTCAATAGAGTTTTACGACAAATCAAATGAAAAATTCGCAGTATTTCAAATATCATTTTTAAACAAAATGTACGTTCGAATTCAGTGTCTGGTGCGGTGCGGTGGACCGCCGTGTTCCCGCTGGGATACGTTTAAAGATACATTTTCCAATACTTTATTTCCAGGGAAATGCTGGTCATATTTCAGTATTCTCTGTAACATAAACTTGTTGGAGTTTGACTTGAATTTGTAGGCTGGGGATTAAATAATACGGGCGACACAATAAAGCATAAAACATGAAAATTATTGAGCTATCTTATTTAATTTTGTAAATCTGTAAGTAAACCTTATATAGAAAATAGTCAACAAAACAATTAAGAGGATCCTGCGTATTATATCACAAGCTAAACACAAGATTTTTAATTTCATGTTCAATCATTTGTTTTGGGTGTCGATCTGTTGATATATTTTAATTCTGAATCAATAAGTATCATGTAAGTTCAGAAATAAACAAACAAACCGTTACTGCAGATAAGGAAACTTCACAGAGAATTATAAATTCGAAGCAAGCATTAGGTCTTTTCATGCATATCCCCAATACAGGTGTTCCCGCAGTCCGTCGCGGGGGAGTAAGAGAAATGTGATTTACAATAACCAACCGCAGGATGTATCGGGAATTGAAATCTCGGCTTAATACAGAAGCGACAGTTCACTGTTTTTACCGGGTATACGGTCGCGTTTGGAGAATTGAAAACCGGTTTTGAAAAACGAATTTTCAGATTCAAACTGCCGCGGCGCCGTCGGTCGGGTTCGCTGTAAAAATGAAATGAATTACTGGCGATGGTTTTGGAACTACGTTTGTAGTGTGCGATGAATACAGTTATAGTTGTATTGTCAGTGGAAATATTTGAAAGTTCTTCTTCTTAGTTACTATACGCCAACAGTATGACTTCGCTGTTTTTGGGTTTTTAAACTCAGTGCTAAAACCTAGTACAATATACATCGTTAATAACACCATGTTATTAAAACTTAAGAATATTGAAACGTTACGAAATCCCGAATGTTCTCTAAAATGTAACGTGATACGTGGAAACTTAAGTTTTTAAAATAATATTATCTTACAAACCATTTATTAACTTTTACATTGTTGGAAACATTAAATTTATTATCTGTGTATTACTTCTTTTTCCTCTATGTAGTCTGTCTATGTTACTTATGTTCTTTTTGTCTATGTACTGTCCTCTTCTCTATTAAACCTCCGTACCGTAAGCACGACTATTTTATAGGATTTTATAGGACTATTTTATAAGGATAGATTTCAAAATTTATTTAATTCTCATCTTTGTTTAGTTTTTTATAAAAATACTCTACGTATCCAAAACAAAGCGATTTGAATAAATAAATAACGTTACACATTCTTAACACTACAATAGGATGTATACACCACACAAACAAAAAGACACACACACACACACACACACAAATATATTCACACACATTGAGAACAGAAATTTAAACTCATTCAAACTTGCATCACTATAAAACGAATTCAGGACTTTTCGATCGGTAATCTCTTATAGTAACCACTACACCTATAAAGTAACTTTATAAAAACATCCATATGCTAATATTATTAACCTCAGTGCAATTTTACTATCAGTATAGCTATATAGAAGCGCTCATAGCCCGGCGGCTCGCGTCGATCCTAAGCGATCGACAGAGGTAAGTAACTGCGGGCGGTCGGTACCTATGGGTGACCGCTAGTGTCAAAAATTCTTTGAGAGTTTACGTGCTTCGGAGGGCATGTTGAGCAGTTGGTCCCGGTTGTTACGGTAAATAACATTAACATGTCGTCTTCGGGCGGCTTAAAAACTTTCGTCACTTAGGTTGTCCATTAACTCCTTCAATAATCTGCATTGGAGTAGCGTGGTGGAGTATGTTCTAGACCTCCTCAGTGATGAGAAGAGACCCGTGCTCAGTAGTGGGCCATTAATGAGTTGAAGGCATAAATATAGAATTTATTATTACCTAACAATATTATTTAATGTTTGCAATTTACATGAAACATTCAAAGTTACGGCGGTAACTGCCTACTGACCTTTCCATTGGTATATAATGTGCAATATATTTGGAATCGTACAATTACGTATGCAGTAATACGTGTTTATTATCAAGTAATATTTGAGTTCACGCGCATTTTTTTACCACCATAGTTATATAATTTTCTTCAACGTGGGATTTCTTAATTTCTTTTGGCTTTACATTTTGGCATAGGTTTATAAATTTGAATGAGGCGCATCAATCCAGGCACAATAACTGAGGGTAGTAAGAAATACGAACATTAAAACATTTATTATTTTCACTTTTATTTCCTACCCTGATTTTCACTTTGATTATAAAAAATGGAATGAGAACTCTTCTAAATGAACTATGTTTGTTTTCTTGTTCGCACAAAAATTACCAGAGTTAAGTTAGAATAACGTTAGTATTCAAATAAGCTGCACATGAAACTTTAATAAGAATTTATTTATAACAAAATTATATTACAAATTAACAGACCCGGCAACGCGTTGCTGTAACTAAGATCTCAATTAGCCGTCTAATTACCTTACACCCCCATCTGTTAGAATCTTATGGAACGAATTGTTTGTAAGATATTAAACAAATAATTTGCAATAAAATAATATTGCGACTATAAATTGAGATGTAAGCTATCCTATCTTTCAAGTTGGATCAAACTGGACACATATATTAAGATATAATGAACTAAGTGTAAGGTGACAGAATGTTATTAGCTTCATCGTGTTCTATCGTACAGTAAGTAAACGAACTCCTATCAAAACTTGTATGATATTTCAACGTTTCTTACTAACATAATCTATGAAATATCGCTAAAAATATAACTTAAAACATCTACTACATTATTATTCTTTGATTTAACAGCTCCCATCAACTGCGCAGTAAATATTAAAATTATATAGACGAAAAAATATATGGACATATCAAGTTAAGCTTTTGAACTGAATCAAAGCAGTTCGGTTATCAAATAACAACTTTATATGGTTATACAGACGGATGACCGGTTTTTTAGTGCGAATATTGCTATTTAAAAAACCCATCAAGCGTTAGCGTTCGCTGTGGGCGAAATACAACACAGTTAATTCGTAATAATAAATAATTAAGTAATTAACAATATAACAGAATGTATGTTTGACGTAGATCTGGTTTCGGCCGATGTGGGTTGAATGAATAATTTAAAAATGCCTTTTTTTCTGTGGCAACCCACGGCCCGATTAGTCAGTATTTCGACATTCCGCCCACGCGCTCTTTATTAACATAAAGCGCCACATTTCATTGTGCAATAAAACGCAAAATGCGATTCTATCTAGTCACTAAACGGCTGCGTAAATTTTGGCAACCTTTCCAAACAGCCGATGTGTTTCATTGGTAACATAACGTCACATTGAGGCCAACTCATGTGTTAAAACTACTTGATAGCAACAGTTACTCTGAAGAAACTTTTTTTATTTAGTAGTAGGTGAGCCAGCAAACGTTGTTTTACCATATAAATTACAAATATGTAAGATATTTGTAATCGGAACCCTATTTTTATCCAAAATAAAATATAGCCTATGTTACTCGTGGATAATGTAGCTTTCGAATGGTGAAAGAGTTTTTAAAATCGGTCCAGTAGTTTTTGAGTCTAATCATTACAAACAAACAAACAAAGTATTCCTCTTTACAATATTAGTGTAGATAAATTAATGCTTGACATCAACCTCACGTGATGGTAAGAGGATGTCTAAGATGTTGGACGCATTTACTTAGTAAAAGCCTATTCACTAATACATTGATTGTTATTTGTAGCATAAAGATAATGTCACTATTCTTGGCTGTGGTCAATTTATTTGTGTGACAAACGAGCAACAGAGTCACACGATGGTAAGTGTTCACCGTCAACCATGGACGTCAGCAACACCAAAGCCTAACTGAAAGCCTAGCTTCGATCTCTTGATCTCGACCAAGAAGAGAGTAGAAACTAGGGTCTCTAACTCCTAGCTGGAATAGGAATCGTTTGGCGACTAACTCAAGCAAAAGGGTGGGAGCTAGTAAGAAAAGCTTCATAGTTCACTTCCTTGTTATAATGGAATTATGTAGTAAATTTGTAAGAGGCATTTAATGTAAATCTTTTAAGGGTGATTAAAAAAATCAATTCAGAAAAAATGTAAAGTTGATCTTCCTACACTAAGTATAATTTATACTTATGTGAAACGAGAGGGGGTCGTTAGTATACCAAAATAAATTTAATAATCTCTGCGCAATTCAAAACCTATGTTGTCTGTCTAGTTACACAAACCGATTGGTTTACCGATTTCACTGACTGTCACTAAAAAAAGCTTTGCGAGTACACTTGATATATGTTCAACAAAAAACGAAGAAAGCAGTTCCCACTACAAAAAATAAACAGGACCTACGCAAACAATTAATGAGTCTTTGTCTTGGGAAGAAACTTATTAAGGGATTTTTCAAAAAAGCATTTTCCTATATAAGTTGTGATACAAACAGTATTGTACTTTGTATTGTACACAAAAGTAATTCAAAAGCAAATCAAACCGATTCACCGTATCAGCGAAACTCGGAAGCCTCGTAACTCCGTATATTCAATTTAACTTGCGACAAGCGCGAACAATAAGCGGACTACACGAGTGAGCACTACCAACCATTACGTATGCAAGCCCTGATGCCATCTCTGCATCACCGACCACACAAATTCCGCTATACACATCATCCATCGACGCGTGAACATACAAACCGAGTAAAGTGTTGGTGCTAGCGCCGCAATGTAAAGCAAACGCTAAGCAGGTAAAAAGGGTAGGTCGCGTCTGGTAGCGGGCTCGCAACAAAAACGCACCGCGCAAACGTCATTGGCTGATAATTGTCGTTGGCCGCTTCCACCGTATCGCCCTAGATAAACGCGTTTCCATCTTATTGTACATTTCCAGATAACGGCCACAATGCACCCTGAATATTACTAATTAGGCGCGCCTCATACCGCCGGCCATTGTTGAAAGAATGAGATAGTTATCTGTTTGTTGTCTGCAAATGAGATTTGCGATGCTGCTTTGTCGGCGAGCTTCGTAAGAGCTTTGTTTCGCGTGAAATATTATTTGCGAAAGCTCGGACGCGGTAGGGAGTTGTGTGTGGCGTACTGAATCGAATGGAGAAGTTTAATGTTAAATAGAGGATTTATTTATTATTGAATACTACTGCTGTTTCTACATATTTAAATGTAATAAAGATACTGTATAGTTTGTGCAACGAAAATGATACGTTATATAAAGCTCTATAAATTTCCCACAAATACCTATTTGTCAGAAAAAAGTTTGAATTCATCTGTAAAATGTGAGATTCCCTCTTACATTACCTTTCTTATAACATTTGTCTGCATCTTTCAATGCACAAAATATCAGGTTCGATACATCTTTATTACTCCCTACTAGGACACAATAACATACACTTCAATATTAGACAATAAGCATTGTCACATATTCACGGAATCCTAAATACGGAATCGATCAGTGCCGGTTAAGTTTCTATATTTTGTCTCACACAGCGTAATATTCTACTGAATTTCTTCATCCTATTATAACAAACACACCCATATATGTAAGACGTATTCACGACGTATAAAAGTTTATATAAACGTTGCAATTAAACATTGGCTACTTGGGGCGTTAAACAAGAATTAAAACAGGCAAGTCCCACAAAGGGATGTTATCACGTTGAGGTACACATCCCAGTGACGCGAACACCGACCGCCGACTGCGTAAGCGCAGTAGCACCGCGCAAAAAATTCGCACAAACGTCAAAATAATTAGATACTGCTTACAACTGCTTAATTTTTTACTAAACGTTTGTTAGCCATCGTCGGCATCTTGATCGGCCACAAAGTTACCAACATGAATATTTGATTGAAAGAGATCATTCCCAAATTTGCTTCTACTGACATTGCGGTTGTTGTTTCACACTCGGCGATATACGAGACTGAAGTATTCTTTTAGATTATAAACTAGCGAATCGGCATTTTTTCTGTATGTAGAAATCATCAGTCATCAATATTCAAGGTATGGTTTATCTACGTACCTATTTGATTATTACTCGTTAAAGTTAGCTAATTATGACGTAAATCATAATTGTTATTTTTCTCTAAATTCCATTAGAAATACCAATATCGTTGATAAAATTGGTGGACAGAAAAATTAAAATATAAGTAAACATAACTTCATTTTCAAATGAATTTAATATTTAGCACTTCGAAAACTCGGCGATCTTAAGTATTTCAATTAACGAATGAAAAAATCATTGTTATTAATTGATTGTAACTTTCTCCGCTAAGTATCGCTTACCGTTTAACCAATCGCGGTCAACCAACTCGGCCATAGTGCAAAAAACAATGAAGTTTGTCAGTACAATTTTTAAGAACATGATACAAAACAGATATTTCAGCGGTTATCTGATCTCGGTACATAAAGGAGATACAGTAAAAACTAATTTGATTTTGCCCCAAAAATATTTTACTGCCTTTTGATATTCGAAAAGTCCAGGACTGTCACGCTTTAAAATATTAAGTCCAAGAAACTTTACGAGCTTAATAGAGCTTTTTTTAAGTTATTAATGGCTGTGTTTCAACTAAAATTAATCATAGGTAAGTGTTTTCGTTGTTTCGCAGCCATTCATAAGGTATGTTTCTAGAGATCCTAGCTGCATCTCCTGACTAAAAACACTCAATTGGCACTCTAAGGTTGCAGAATAAAATGTATGTAATGTTTGTATTTAGAAAGCCTATAATACAGACCCCAATTCTCGATGTTGGGCTTCGTGTAATTCATTATCAATATAATTTCTAAGCCGTTAATTTTATTATTGATATAATGTATTATCTTTCAGTAAAGTGTCTAGCTATGAACCATTTGCTTTAGTCAGCTGCCAAACGTCTCTTCTCGTTCCCCATCGAGGCTTGAGTTAATACTTTTTTCAGTCTTCTTTCTTTGACCACACATTCTCGGTTAAAGATAAGAATCCCTTTGCCCACACCAAAATATCACGAACTTTCGTTAATACTATTCGTGGGTTTCTTAAGTATTCCCACAGCAAGCAGCAGCAGGGGCTGATTGCCAAACTTTGCTATTAGATGGAGCAATTACATTTTGTGACTCGTGTGAGATAACGTCCACTTTGTGATTAAGAACCCGTGTAAATAATTATTTCCACAATTTAAGTTCCAAATCGTAAGTGATCGACCAATTAACGACTGCGAGCGCGCTCGGTAGAGGGATGGGTGACAGTTAGTGGTGAACATTTGAGCTTTTCCATACTTCGGAGAGCACGTTAAGCCGCCGTTTCCCGATGTTATCCTAGATAGTCTTTGGGCGGTATAAACTTCTAACACTTGGGTTGACTAAGATGCTGTCCACGATTAGACCAGGGTGTCCTTAACTGGCACAATATTTATATGTTAATTGTTACTTTTTTGAATAGTTCTTTTTTTAGAGTGACGTTTTTTTTGACAGAAAAAATATACAAACTGAAGACGCTCGCAGATTTTATTTAAAAACCCTAATTTTTGCAATAGCATAACCTAACCCCACCACAAGTCTGCATTGGAGCAATATTTGCGTGGTCAATGGTGTGGTGGTGTTGTTGGAGGATATTGGTGTGGTCTAGGCTTCCTCAGTGATGAGAAAAGACTACCCTATAGTGAACATTTAATAATTTGAAGGCAATTCATAATAATATTTCCATATTATACGACTCCCGTCATAAGGCCCCATAATAAGACTCCCGTCTTCAGGAGGAGAGTGAATAGGCATTTACTAAGTTAGTGCGTTCATCATCTTAGACGTCTTCTCCACTTCCCATCACGTGGGGTTGACGTCAAGCATTAACTTATATTAAATAAAAAATAATAGCGAGAAGCGCTCATAGCCCGGCGGCTCGCGTCGATCCTATGCGATCGACAGAGTTAAGCAATTGCGGGTGCGGTCGGTACCTGGATGGGTGACCACTAGTGGCAAAAATTTCTTGAGCGTTTCCGTGCTTCGCAGGGCATGTTAAGCCGTCGGTCCCGGTTGCTATGAACATAGCAGCCGACAAGCTATGTCGGAGGCCTTCGGGCGGTTTGAAAACTTCCGACACTTGGGTTGGCCACTAACCCCTCCACCAATCCG
>DWJN01004925.1:0-11933 GCA_018248895.1 Carystus phorcus
GACCGCGGTCGTTGTGGTCGAGACGAATACGTCACTCATGACGTCATAACAAACGCTCACCACGACCCATCTTATAAAGTGGGTCATGGTGAGCGTTCCACTAGAGTTTATGACAGTAGCGCTCACAAGCTAGTGGAACGGAAAAAAGTGCGGTCGTGAGAGTGATCATTGTGGATGTCTAGTGGAACGCGGCCTTAGTAATATAGCCTGCTTTATAAACAAGTTTTGGGGAAACGTCGGAATATTGGTGTAAGATTATGATGTAGGAATAAAATATGACTAAAAAAGTAATCTTCCTTCTATATTCAATTACAATATTTGTTTGACGTCTCCAATATAGTTGTTTTTGTGAGATAGACTTTGTATTACTAAAGGTTCGAAATATTGATATAGATGTGATCCATTCAATCTGTTTTCTATGCACACTGAATTCTGACAATGAAAGTTTTATGTGAACATGGGTTATTACTTGTATCACAATTCCATAGCAATAAGCTATTTGACAAGTTCTTAAAATACTTTCAAGATTATTTACTAGTAACCAAAGAACCTACGAGTTTTTTTTTATTTAGTATACATATATTTGTCTTCAAAATTCAAATTAAAAAATAATTATTTGAATTACCTGCCAATACATCACTACGAGCAATATGGCGTCTTACAGCCTTCGTTGACGTTACATGACTGTATAACGGAAAATGAAACAATACTCGGTGAACGGATGAACAACGGTTTATGGAGTTTGAAATAATTAATTAACAAATTATAAAAATATTTAACCCTTTTTAAGCCATAATACATATATTCCAATGACTATATACTGTATCTAACATTTTATTTTTCACACTGTCAAATAGCTTATTAAATGCGAAGTGATACAATCAACACAAAATTAGTGTAAAAAATCAAATCAAATTTGCCGCAAAAATCTAATTATGTTTTATAGACATCAAGGTACAGAACATTAGCAATTAAAACATAATGTATCAGCTACTTGAGATTTCGTACAAAATAAGCAATATATAACATATTGTCATACAAAAACATTGATACATTTCTAACTTGGTTTGAACAGAGATATGTCAGTTCTAATTAAAACTAGTATTTTTTTTTTTCACGGAACTACTGTTGTTTTATAATGTAGCTTTTTCTCGTCTACGATTTTATTGCAGATATAATAATGAAAAAACCTATGAAACAAACCAATAGTTTTCATTGTCAAAATGGGTAGCGTTGGTTAGTAATATCATGTTCTGCTCAGATATAATAATTGATATCAAACTTGTTTTAATTTGAAGCTCGCTAATTTAAATTAGCATTAATTGAGATCATTCATTAGCCTTAGTACTTTAGAGCGTGGAATTGACGAAACTACCATTTCATGTCGAATATATGAAATCGAGGAAAAATATGTAAATAAAAAAAAGGATTTGACCTATTATGATTTAAATGGACTGAAACTGTTGGAATAAGGAATTGATAACACAAGGTAGAGTCATTAGGATGTGATAACAACATATTGAATATATTGGACTTGAGATAAAATCCTATCATTAAATATATAAATAAAATTATTTATAAGCAATAGTATGAGTAGTTAATGAATTAAAGTTTGTGAATTTAATTGTGAAAGGGTAATTATGAATTACTTCTAATATAAAAGCTATTTAACTTCTATAGTTCGAGGCGATATATTAGACAACTTAACTTCATAGAACTATAATCGTAGTTAAAATGGTTTTAATATGTCAGCATCAAATAATTATAATTATTTTATTTCTGAATATTCAATATACGTCACGTTAGTACTAATAAAATGTTTAATGAATTTCATAATTTAAAATTAAAACAATATTACTAATTGTATGCACAACATTATACATATAACTTTATCACTATTTTATTGTACTATAAATAACATTACAATGCATTACTCTACGTATTCCTTGTGGAGTAATGTAATACTGGTATATTCATATGTTATTCCTTTGTATCATGAAAAGCATGCAAGTAATTTGATTCCAATATTTTACTAAACATTTACAATTTTTTTATATCATGTTTTATGCACACTGTATATCAAAAGAAGATATAATATTGTGTGGAATATTGTGTATGTTTCTGCTTTGTTGGAAAGATATGGTAAAATACTGTAATAATATATGTACGGTAACGCAATACAGATCAATTTACAGTGCACGATATTCGAAAATAGAGACATAAAGTTAGCACATATAACACTTTCGTATACTGCACTTATATAAGTGTTCAATAGACCACAGATGACGTCACACCCATCACGTAAAATCTATCTGTCTCTTGCACAAGGGCAAGCAATAGGTAAGTAGCAAGGATTGTTATTGTTTTGTTGCTACTATTAGTGAATATGCCAGCTTTAGATAACCGATCATAAATATGATTAAATTAATATAATGTTGAGGGAAAAGGAACAGATTGCAACTAACAATTTGGTGGAAATACATTTTTTACACTATGTAGACTTCAATAATGTACAAAATCTGTTTTCGTCTAAGGTGACTGTTACGACCTTTTGGTTTTCTCTCGTCGATATATACAAATTATGATAACTTACATAATTATTAATCTTATATGTCAACTAATAATATTTTATACTCTTGTTAATCTTCGTTTAGTCTTCCATTTTTATTATCATAGTACTCTGTTCCATATTACAAACTATGTCCTGATTCGAGTGTTGTGTCAAAGTAGACTTCGTTATAAAACTATTTTTTCTAAGCAAAGCATCATATTATTCATATGCACAAAGATAAATAATCTCTTATATACTTCTAACTACACATATTATTATATATTATACAATAAAGTTAAGATAATTATTGTCTATAAAATATATGCTTAAAAGGTAGTGTAAAAATTAAATTTACCAAATTAACCTAGATGAGGTTTCATACAGCACCATTGCAATCTGTATTACGTATCAAATTATTTAAGAAATTAATAAGATATACATTTGTTGTACGGCGTGAAATTACCAGTGCATCAAGTTAAGTAAGTCAAAAGATTTATTCTGTAATTTCATTTTAAAAGTTGTATGCAATTAATCACGCCAAGGAAGTACAACTTCCTACAAGTATCCTGTATAACTCCCAAATGCCACGTTAGCAAATTTTAGTAATTGTTGTTTGTAAGCAGATGATAGACTGCAAAATATGTATTTATTGTTAATCTAAAATATGTTGTGTACTTTTGTTTTTAATTTCAACAATACACTATTATAACAATTCTCTGAACGCTAATTACCACTATACTACAAACTACAACCATTTCTTATTAGACAATATGCGATGATTGAAATATAGTCAAGTAAAAACTGTTTTAATATGCTTATTATATTTTGATTTGTCGACGGAATATTAAATTAATTAATCAGAAAGTTATGGCATGTTTTGTTCTGTTAAGGTGGACATTGGATACTGCAAGTCTAAGTAGTATCATCAGTTATATATAATTGGGCCTATCTATGTGTTATGGTGTTAGGTCATAACACTGAAAACCAGTAATGTAAGTCTATATTTTTCAAATGAGAATAATAAACTGTCCCCATACATTATACTGGGTAAAATGTGGAGATTAATTTTTAAAACATTCCAATGTTAAACAAAAAATTAAAGCTAAGACTTGTATCATGAACCCAGCAGATGTATGTACTGGAAAAAGCCGCCTCGATGTAGAATAACTTGTATATATGAGTGCTAGTCTTCACCAAATGTGTAATATAGTGAAGGCGAGATGTAACTTGCGTTAGATTAGGTGAATATTGCAGTGCAATGTTAATACCAAACTGATTAATAGCATTTCGGAATGGTCGCGACACCATCGCTATATATTCTTTAATTCTAGTTTAATTTGCTTTGCACTAAGCTCTCTGTAATCACGATATATATGTGGTATAAGTAATTGTTAAGAAATACTAGGTGCTATAAAAGCTTACTTAAATGTATACATATAAAAGTAGGTTTATTTTTGAACTTTAGTTTGTCATAGAGACCATCACAACAAACACTTATCCTTTAGTTATTCTCCGTATTTGTAAGACTGTTATTTGTATTCCAGTTTAATTGTATTAGACTTTATTTTGCATTTTCTGCAACTTTTGAAACTGTGTCATGTTTTATGCTTTAAATTTCGTATGAATGCAACTTGAAATTCGACTATTAAATACCTAATACTATTCTTACTCATGTGATAGTGAAAATGTTTATGAAACTAAACTTTGTTAGTTTAAATGAAATATAATATCTAAAGTAATGCTGAAGTATTGAATATATGAAATAAACTATTTTAAAATCATTTGTGGCTGTTTATTTTATTGGTAATTTATATCTTTAAAGAGAACTAGAGAAATGTATATCTTGTCTCATTATTAGCTATTATATATATATAGCTATATTACTCATAGTATAGACTGTGCTCACTGGGCATTTATTAGTTATTTATGAAATATCTTTACTATATTTTACGTAAGTGAAACAGTTAAAAAAATGACTGGACATTGGTCAATAAAAACGAACAACTCATAACACTGACTTTGTGACAAATGTGTAGTTAATTAGTCGATACAATATTGGACCCATTAAGTTTCCATACTCATAGAGACCCAACTGCCGGTTCCTATAATCTATTTAGTTTTTAGGTAAGTTTGTTGCACTACAGAGATAGTTCCTTCTTTAGTTCTTCAGATATATTTTTTATTTAATAAGGTGGTAATATATTACTATGAAATTATCTATTAAAGGCAAAAAGGATTATCAGCCGTTAGCTTTCGATTCATTGGAGAGACATGCTAATAGACTTATTGGTGACTAAGTTGGTTCAGATCAGTCTTCAAAGCCTCAAACGCAGAGTTGCCAGCCTCTCGGTATTCTATAGGATATGTTTTGGAGAATGTACGCAGGTATTACACTATTAATAGTATAATTCCACCAGTCCCTCTTCAGTATCAAACAACGACGCAAAGCGGATGTTCATCCGTTCGTAGTAAACAATTTTCAAACACGAAGATGTTTTTCTTGTTCATTTGTTACGTGTACCGCAAAAGACTGAAATAAATTGCTCTCGGCAATATTCCCGCTGAATAATGTTGACATTTTCAAGACAAGTGTGAATAGGCATCTTCAAATGTGCTTTACCATCCAAGATTGACTGATATGACTGTTTAACATCAGTTAGAATTGTAGTCAAAGTTCACATACAATATTGTTCATTTATAAGTAAACAGTATAGAGAAATAAAAGATGGTTTACGTACATATATACTTTAATAAAAATTTAATATTACAGTATAAACAGTAAGGTCATACATGGCAGTGATGTTACTATTACTTATTACTAAGTCGCTATTCGCTATACAAGACCCGACCAACAATGACTCTGCCCTAGGCCACGCCCCCGACACCAGAATGCAATATAGTCAACATGAAATCTCACTAACAAATCAATAAAACTTCAAGAGAAACAACCAACGGGAAGCGTCGAGGGCGCGACGCCACCCCACTGCCAACTGGAGCATACTCTAATCCTTGCTAATTTACATCAATCCAAAAATTACGCCTAAACTTAATGATTTTACAGTCCAATTCAATCAGTAACAAAAAATTTTCTAAGCCTAATCAAAAAATAAAAAATTGTAAATCAATCAATTTCGCCATCCCAAAATAATGTCAAATTACAAAAACACATGCAAACACAAAAGTGCGAATACGTAGTTTTGTTGAACACTTCCAATAGTAAATTGCCTACACGAGTATAACGTTCTTTGGGACAAGCAGCACTGTACACCAGACCCTCCTAAAACGCAGGGCCCCAATCCGTGCCATATTCTTACCGCTACTATTCGCTATGAAGATCAGTATAATAAAATCGAATAAAACTAAATTGTCAAATTAAGACAAAAAAAATAAATAAATATGCTTCTATACAAAAATAACACATTTATTGTGGTGAACACGTGAGCACTTGAGAACACGGCGCGTCGACAACCCGTCCCTACCGCAGCCGATCCGTCGACTTTCGACCGTGGAGCCGGCTGCGGCGCTCCGAGGCCGCCGACGCAGACAACTACCTAACATATCACTACCAGCCGCTAGACGCCGATAATTGACTTCATATCTCTATTAATATCTCTCACACACAATAGTGATCGAGGAGCGTGTAAATTGTAAAAGTTACCTAATTACAAAATTACTTCATTGCCAAAATACTCGCCTCTTCGAAAAATTCACGTCAACCGCGCAATAAAAAATATATCGCGATCGATATTCTATTCACAAATTTGGTCAAGTCAAAAAAAGTGTAACTTCGTCCTAGCGTCTAACTGTAACGTTATCAAAAATTTGAATGCCAATAGTGCTCCCTCGTCGCCGTCGACGCGTCTACGCGATAAATATCGTACAAGTAAGCGTCTCGTCATCGAACAAAAACCATACACTCTCACACAAATAAATACAGGTACGTCGACGTCACGCCCGCGGCGGGCCCGGGGCGGCGCTCAGTCGGGCGTGTGCGCGGGCGGCGCCAGCGCGGCCAGCGGCGCGGCACGGTGCAGCGTGAACGAGTCGTAAACCTGACGAATTACATACGTACATATATATCAATTCTTTACACCGGGCAAACTTCGTATCACTTTGGAACATTTGTCCAGTTTTTTGTAAATTTCTGAGGATAAATTGTAAAACGATCGAAGAAAAAAATATATAGCCGCTGATGGTGAAGTATTTTAATAACTTGGGCGGTATGAGTTTGGGTAAGCGAAAAATTAACTAACCGTGCCGGATACGTTACTAATGCTACTGTTCAACTGAGACTGAGCGGAGCAGAGCAGAGACGAGCTGTGAAATCCACTGTGGCATGAATCAGATGTGGATTTCAAGCCATGTGATTGGTGAATCGCGACACAGCTCGTCTCTGCTCTGCTCCGCTCCGTCTCAGTTGAACCGCACCCTAAATGAGCGACTGGAAATACAGGGAGTAGGTTAGGTTAGGTTTTGTATTAAGTAATCCAAATGTTCGTAAGTTGCTGTTTTGTTGATTTCTTAGTAATAATATAACGTAAAGTTATTATTATTGTCACTTAAAACTTTTATTTACAGTCATCCGTATCAATACTACCACATTTATTATCAATGGTCAGCTGGTATCGGTGGTCCTACCTGCGCCAGCTCGTCCATGTGGTGCTCCTCGAGGCACAGGAAGCCCTGCAGCGCGGGGCTGGCGCGGCGCGCGCACGCCAGACAGTGCACCACGTGCCGCCGCTCGTGCTCGCGGACCAGCAGCGCGTGCCACACCTGCACCCGACACGACACCTTACAATACCGTACATGCGTACGTATTCTTTCTTTTTTTTACTTATATAAAAGTGATGACAGAGGAGAATGAGTTTAAAATAAAAAACGTGCTCGGAAGTATATAACAGAACTATATAAAAATTAATTATCATTTTCATTCATTACAAACTGCTAAAATGGCATTGTAATGATGTTTCGATTATTCCAGTTGCGGACACTAAACTTCTTTATAATACGAATCTGTAAATGACTCACGTGGATGTTCAAATATGTAAACCTTTAAGTATTTTAATTAACTTATCATTATTAATGACGCGAGATGTGAATGTGCAATCGAGGCCTTAACAGACAGAACGGTAAGTAAATCGGATGTTTATGTGGTTAAATAAAAAATGTCGTGAATAAATTTGATACAATAGCTACATGAATGAATAATTTTGAATTTAAAATTGAATAGATCGATTAAGTGACCTCTCGCTCGCAGGCGCCGCAGTAGTGGCTGGCCTCGCCGCGCGCGCGGCCGTGGAAGCGCACGGGCACGGAGCGCGCGCGCACGGCCGCCAGCGTGCCGGCCGCCGCGCGCAGCGTCTGCTGCAGGCACGTGCGCATGGCGCGGTGCAGCCGCGGGTCCGACACGCGGATGTTGCGCGCCAGGTTCCACGTCAGGTGCACCATCGGCACTATCGACTTGAAGTTCTGCACCTTGTTCCATTCGTACCTGAGACCACATTAAAGACATTAAAGTCAAAGTCAAACTAAACTTAACTAAAGTCAAAAACTAACGAAAGTCAAAAACTACTACAAATAACAACCTCATTAACATTTTACATATTTTATAATGAATATCCTAGCAACCCATAACTGTGCTCGTACCCGTAATATGAGATATTCATTTTATTACGACCCGCGTGACGTAATGGTTGCCATTTTGGACCACCATTCGAAGGATCTTTTGTTTGATTTCCAGCGTTGTAGAAAACGGAATGAATTCAAATTTCTATTCTCGGTCTGGTCTTTGTGTGTTGTCCATGGCACCCACGACAAAGGGAATCCTAATGTAATTCTAATTTATTCAATCATATGACACAATCATTAAGATTTCTTTAGATTGCGCGTCATAATATACTGTTTTGAACCGAGAATAAAGATTTATTAACACACGCCTCTCCCATTCGAAATTGAATCCGAAGCCCCTATTATCTTCATAGAAACATACCAATAATAATTAGACATGATATGTAAACCTACATGGTAATATTGAACACATTGTTACAATACGTTCGTCGGTGCGTACGTACCGTTCGAGCGCGAGCGAGTACTGCCTGGCGGTGAGCGGGCCGACGTTCCACGCTATGTTGTTGCACCAGCCGGTCGCCTGCACCCAGTGCACGCAGCCCGCGTTCACCCACACCAGGTCGCCGGGCCGCTGCGTGAACCTGACAGAACGGACGGCGCCGTCAGATACAAGCTGTTGTCATGGCAACGGTCGCCCCTACCGTCTACTTTCTAGCGGTTGCCGTGACAACGCATAGGTGTAATAGGGTCGAAATGTTTTCAAATCAAGGGCGAATAGGTGTTTACTAACTTAGTAAACCCTTTGACATGGGCTGGCTTTGTGGTCAGTCAATTATTGACTTATTATAAATAATAGCTTTATTATTTAACACAAAATTTCCACTATGCATTATTAAGGATAACTAAAAAATACACGTCAAATCTCGCTCAAATTGAAACCACCAACATTAGTACATCCAATAGAAAATTATGAGGTGACATAGAGATTCTCATTTTATTTAATTTACTTAAGAAATGCCTTCACTTCAATTTCAGGAAGTGACGTCATCACTCCTCTTTTATAATGGAGGAAACATGGGAGCTTTTGTTTCCTCCTACAATTAATATAACAATTTATCTATTTAAATGTATGTATCAATCAACTATAATGACTATGTACTTTTTATTCCCTATTGAACAATACACCCCTACACACGTTCGATGACTGTAAATCGAAAAAAAAACTCAAAACACATACATTTTGGTCCTTCGAGCCGGGACAAATTAAAAATTACCAAATATCGCATTGCTATCGTATCAACATGCACAAACCTGTAGACTGGCACACCGTGCTGTCTCAGCTCCTCCGGGTCGGGCCACCACGAGCCGTGCAAGTATGACAGTCCGTGTCGCTCGCACAGGTCGCGCACGCCGCCCCAGTACGCGTCGGGCACGCCGAACCACTCGCAGTCGCCCGGCCCGATGTTGATGTTGATCGAACAGAAGTTGTTGTTCTCCTGGTGGCCCGGCGTCCGGCTTCCCGGCACCTGGTGAAACAAGTTATATGGTTAACATAACAGGATATCACTTGTCATTATGAAACTTAAGTCTCAGTACCCACACTGACCATTTTATCTGTTTAAAATTTTCTTCTTCAAATAACAAATACAGGTATTAGATTAGTTAATGATAAAGTTACCAAAAAAAACCTTCACAATACTTAGAATTTTTGGACATATTTGCGAAGAAATTTGCGTATGTTTAGGTGTAATAATAATATTAGATTCGTTTAGAGAAATTTATACTTTTCTAGACTCGTTGACTTCTTTAAACGAAATGAAAGAAATAATAGAATCTTGCTCAAAGTTTACTACAATGAATTAGTAAAAACCGCATTGTTATGGAATCTACTGCATTAGTTAATAAAGCCTTTAAGTTCTTCTTAAATCCATTCAATGTACAGATATCGATCAGTTTAATTTTATTATTAATAACGAGGTGAGAGCGAGCCGTGTCCTGTAGTTGACTGGGTTCAAGCCACTAGTTATTATTATTAGTTATATATGGCAACAAAATATTAATCTTTGCACTGTTAGTCTGAGATCTGTCACTTTGACAGAGATTGCGTTGAATGTAATGTGTTTAGGCTCCGTATACTGTTTAAATAAAACAGATTGCACTGCCCGAAATACTGTGTACGTTATTTCTAATGCGTTGTCTTAGGTGAGCGACATGAGGCGACGCGTCGCGATACAATACGATCATATTGACAATGACACTGATTAACACGACAACGCAGGACACGAATGCATGTCACGACTATTTGACATTTTCGCGTCGGGTCGAATCGCGTCGCATTGTCGCGTTCGTCATTCACCTAGGACACCGGGTAAAGTCCTCGCGGTTATAAGTCAACATGCTCGGCACTGAACACAGTGTACGTTATTTCTAAAGTCCTAAGAGTTGTAAGTGAACATGTTGGACATAACGAGGAGATCGTCAGTGACCTTCATGTAGAGCTGCACGGTGTTCATGCCGAGGATGACGTGTCCGACGTGCGAGAGCATGTTGGCGGCGGAGGCGACGCGCGCGAACGCCGGCAGCTTCTGCAGCTCCGTCAGCTGCGGCCGCCACTTGCGCTCGTCCGACAGGTCCACGTTCGTGCCGAACCGGAGCATGCGCGCGCCCTGACACACACACATAAATATATATTGTATACACAAGTTATTAAATAAATAACTAAACACAGGTTGACGTCATTGTCTAACGTTATTTCACGTACGTGATACACATGATACAGAACACAAAACTAAACTCTATTGGTTGCTTGGTCTAGTAGTCTTAACTATTTGTAAGTAAGTGACAAAGAAAATACTCCTTGAGATTTTCGTTTTATGAGGCCATCCGACGCAGGGATCGTTAAAGCGATGGCGTAGTTTGACTTTCGAAAAGTGAAGAAGACTACATTTTTTGACATTTCTAGGAAACATTACTAATTGGCCCACTATTTTTTTAAATAAACAGGTAAAAAACACCAACGTTTTTTTTGTAGTGCACTATAATAAGAGATATAGCGATAAAAATGAAATTCCGATTCCAAAAAGGGCCCAGTTTAGATAGTATAGTACAGATGAATGTATATAAGTAAAATGGATCACCTTCCGTCGCTTGGCGGGGCCGGAGCCCGACTCGCGGCCGTCCGAGTCGGACAGAGCGCCGGCCCCGTGCGGGGGCGCCGCGCTGCGCTCGCGCTCCTCGCGGAGGGACTCCTGTAATATTTGCTAGGTTAACTAACGCTCATATCAGTTTTTTTTTATATATTACCACCCATATTACATGTACCTACCTGCTCACAGTTATATGGAGAATTTCACGTGAAGCGGACAGGAAAAAAGTGAGGTTCCGAAATTTGTTCATATTAGATTTTTTAATAAAAAAAAATTTGAAAACTTAAAAAAATAAATGTGCAAAACCGGAAATGAAATATTCAAAATAGCTTTTCAGAAACTTCGCCCCTTTTTTTATTGAAAAAATATAGCCCAAAGTATATAAAAAATATACTAGAAATTCTATAATGGGATCTTTATTAATCAGGGAAATAGGTAAATAAATGTACAGAAATGTCGCACTGAGTGTTAGGTTACGTCTTGGTTTCTGGCAGTTGGTTGTTGATAAATTGCGTTAGAACTCGACTGTGTTGACATATGTATATCATTTTGTGCAAGCGTGTATAAGCTGTATTAATTATTTTGAGTAGTTATTAGTATAGATTATGCGACATTGTTGTTGAATGACGACTTGTAGCGCCATCTCTTACCGGCAAGAAAAACTACTT
>DWJN01004926.1:0-11931 GCA_018248895.1 Carystus phorcus
GATTTTTGAGTAACTTTCACCGTTTACTCAGCGCACGCAAGGAAAACTCAAAATTTTGCCGTTTTCGCAATATTTTTTATTGCTACTCCTCCCGTACTCATCTTAGCGTGATGTTCTATAGTCTACAGCCTTTCTCTATAAGTGAACTATCTTACACCAAAATAATTTTTTAAATCGGTCCAGTAGTTCCTGAGATAAGCCCGTTCAAACAATCAAACAAACAAACTCTTCACCTTTATATATTAGTATAAGAAGTATAGATAATATCATGTGTTCCTGGTACTTAAAGACTAAAAAACTCAGTTTGTAACTGTACCGTCGGGTGACCTTCTCAAAACTCATGTTACCCTGCTTTAAACTGACCTAATATTATTCAGAAGTATTTTTCGTTTAAAGTAAACTAAGGCGTCGTAATCTGAACGTGACTAAAAGAAGGGGGATGAATAATTTTCATTATTCGAGAGTTAACACTTAGCTCGCGTTAATACTTCCGTCGGTCCGCAGTCGGCTATGTTGGGAGCTTTATTTATTCTGTTACTGTACAGCTTTTTGCTGCCAAGGAACATCACCGCACAAACGTTAGTGCTGCCTCAGATTTGTTCCGTTGTGAAGATTACAGATTTCTCAAGCTTTATACACATTCGATAATAAGAAATGTAACTCATAAGTGGAGAAATTGGTAATTTATATTATTGCAATTTATCGTACGTACGCTCATACACACACACACACACAAACGTACGCACACATGAAAAACGTGGTTTAAAACTTGTACACGCACTTAAGCTCCATACACTACATTAGTCTTTTGGCGGCTGAATAAGATGGTAGCTAGCCAGGACTTTGTGTAAAAATACTTAATTATTAATCCTAGTAGATGTCAAACTGATATAACATGATATGAGGCACTTTAAAATGAATAGACAAATAAATAGAGGTTGTTATCGTTGATAAAAACCATGCCGAAGGTCTTCATTCAACGTAAAACCTTTCGAAATTTGGGTTGGCCTGTAACCCTTCCACCAATCCACACTGGAGTAGCGTGGTTACGCTCTAGACCTCCTGAGTGATGGAGAGACTCGACTCAGCAGTGAGTTGACGTCTAAGAGAAATAAATCTACACTTAAATATTATAAAGCTGAAGAGTATGTTTGTTTAAACGCACTAATCTCAAGTACTACTGATTCAAATTGAAAAATTCTTTCTGTGTTGGATCATCCATTTGCCAAGGAAGGCTGAGGCTATATAATATTACGCTAAAACCATATTATAAAGCTGAAGAGTTTGTTTGTTTGAACGCACTTATCTCAAGAACTACTGATTCGAATTGAAAAATTCTTTCCGTGTTGGATAGTCCATTTACCAAGGAAGGCTAAGGCTAACATAACGCTACAACCAATAGGAGATCAGTAGTGATAGGAAATGTTACGAAAACGGGACAAATGTTCCAAGATACGAAGTTCGCCAGGTCTACTAGTTTGTTATATATAGCTGGGGCCGCCACAGTCCACAATGATCACGCTCACGACCGCACTTACATATTTCTGTTCCATTAGCTTGTGAGCGCTACTGTCATAAACTCTAGTGGAACGCTCACCACGACCCACCTTATAACATGGGCCGCGGTGAGCGTCGCGTGAGCGTTTGTTATGACGTCATGAGTGACGTACTCGTCTCGACCACAACGACCGCGGTCGTCATGTGGAACGCTGATATGAGCGATCTGATCGTTGTGAACGGTTACTGGAATGCGGCCAGTGTAAACAGTGGGACGAACTTCCCGCTTCTTCCCAGTGCTAACGTCATAATGTGGGGTCCTTCAAGCGGGTTCATTTATGTTCGCGCGTGCGAGTTGCGCGGGCCATCGCAGCTATCGAGCCAGCACACCACTCGCGATTCAGTTTCATTGTAATACTACACGTCTATATATACAGTCCAGTAGTTTTAATTAAAAGTCCTAGACAACGTCCGGACACCAACATTTTTGGGCCTTCGAGCCGGATTCCCGGCAACGCGTTGGTGACGTCCCCAATGTTGCTAATAAATCACTTACCATCAGGCAATCCGTCTGCTCGTTTGCTTACGACATAAAAAAAACTATTGACGTCATCTAGCGACATAGTTCAAATTCAAAATCATTTATTCATGTAGGTATTACAATACACTTATCCACGTCAATTTTTTAATCTACCACCGTTTAAAGGTGCTTTTACATAAGAAACGGCGAAAACCCCAGCACATGTTTTAAACTAATAAATAAACTAACCCACATATACTATCAGTAGTGAAAGGAGTACCGTCACTTTGTATGGGAGATTGGTATAAGGTTTGTACAATATCCTAATTTTGACCATTTTATACATCACAATTTTAGATGAACATTGCCATTTATTTCACTTCGATAGCTACTGGGGCTTAAAAGATATATTATTTTAAAGATTGTTCGATATTACATAGAATATTAACCGATGACACTGACGCTTTGCTATAAAACTGCTATGAGAGACATCTATGAGACAGATAGTGTATATTTCGGAGCCGTGGGTTACGTGGGCCGCGTTCCACTAGACGTCCACAATGATCACGCTCACGACCGCACTTATTTCTGTTCCACTAGCTTGTGAGCGCTACTGTCATACACTAGTGGAACGCTCACCACGACCCACCTCATAAGATGGGTCGTGGTGAGCGTCGCGTGAGCGTTTGTTATGATGTCATGAGTGACGTATTCGTCTCGACCACAACGACCGCGGTCGTTATGTGGAACGCTGATATGAGCGATCTGATCGTTGTGAACGCTTACTGGAACGCGGCCTAGGTAGTCTGTGGCACATTGACAATATTGACATTGAATTGACACTGACAGTCAGTCAGGCAAAATGCAATGCTTTTGGTTGGATTTTGTTCCATCGCCGGTGTATTGAGATTTGAAATATCCTGCTAAAGCATGTAGAAGTTGTTGTTTTCACATTTGTGATACTCATATAATGGCCTCGACTTATTTAGATGAGTTTGTTCTGAACTTTGATCTAAATCATCTTGCTGCTGAGGAGAATGTTCAGGTGTGTTTTAGGTTACCGTGGTTTCGGACTACCATTTTGAGCTTATAACATTAAATATAACTTTAAAAACCCTAGTAATCCTTGAGAACTTATTATAATATGTATTTAATTTACTTTGTACTAGTTTACAAATATAAGCGATGCGATCGATACCAACATTTGCCCCTGAGATCAAGACTAAAAAGGCCGCCAAAATTCAGTTTAAGATGTTTCTAAAAATAATGAATTTTTGTAGTTTGTAGTATCTATAAGCACTATACTAATAATATAGGATATCCTATATCACAACTAGTACTGGTATGTGTATATTTCTGCATTAGGCGCTAAGAACTTAACAAGTCGAAAATGCGCTTTTTCGGGGCAGCCACTTAAGTTTGAGTTTCATCTGTAAAATTTGATTTTATGTTAATAAATAATTTTTACACATAAAAAAAATATTTAATTTTTGTTTGCAAATTTGTGCAATAATGCCCTTTTTTAAGCAGGAATCCTGACATTATGTATTTTTTATGCAAAGACTAAAGAATTTCAAATTTTGATTAATTTAATGTATGTAGCTCTGTCACACTTTATTGCTGTAATTAAACTCATACCTATATAAGCTTGAATACTATTACTATTTTGAGATCAAGTAACAAAATATCAACACAGTGAGAGTTGTGCTGGAACTGAGGTTATCCAGGTGATTACAAACCTATATAACAGGTCCCCATAATTGAGTCAATATCATTCACACTTGTGTTTATACTTTGTAGGAAGAGCCATATAACCTACCATGTTACAAAAAATCTAATTAAATATTGTAAATTTTATCAATGTTTTTTTTGTTTTTATCTTTTAGTCATCAAATCACAAATACGAGAAATTACGCAAAAGTGTGAGTTGGCTGAAATCAAGGATTATAAGTACTGAGTGAGTAAAATTATACACCATTTTCTGAATTATGTGTTTTAAAACTGTTTAATTAAAGTCATGATATGTATAGATGGATTTCTTCTAAATGCCTTTATTTAGTTACTAAATGTCATTCTTGCTTACTTACAACCTTTTTAAGAAGTAAAGGCATGCTAGCTGGTTATCTTGTTAACATCTTAACTGTTTTACATGAAAATTAAATTGTATTGTGTATAAAGCATCAACAGTTTTTGAATAATCCGGTTTAATACAATTTCAATCTTATGTGAAATATTTGTTATTCTTGAATTTGGTTTCAGTTTTGCAATACAAAAGTTTCAAGCAAAAAAAGAAGATTTAGAGCAGTCAGTAAAGGCTCATTCGGTTACAAGAGAAGAACTCAAACAAGTCTGTATAAGTTACAAGGATGCATCGGAGAAGTGTGTTATTCTGGAGAATGTAGGTTTATATATTTTTGTCAATCACCACCATTAGTTATGGGGCTTATACTTGTCCTGAAACTACTTCTGTCTGTTTTACATGCAATTGGTATAAATCCTCTTCCTTCAAAGTCAAAGTCAATTTGAACAACAAAAGTAGTATTTATGTATGCACTTTTGTATTGTTGTAGCCTAGGACTAAATAATCTGCATTAACTATAGTTCTTAATATTTTTGTCACAAAGGAAAAAAGAATTGAAACTACATGAAATATTTTATTAACATCATTATATTACCAATGAAATTAGCAATTTGCAATATCTTTAGTTAACTTTATTTATATATTTTTCAGGATAATAAAACATTGTTGGGAAATCAGGAAGCACTCAAGAAAAATGTTATAGATTTAGAAAACAAATATGATGCTCTGATTTCACACACAAATCAACTGCAGGTAATTTATTACTTTTAACGACATGTGAATTGCAACAGATGGCGCTACTTACCCCACTTTAGGATATGATATTTTTGCAACAATATTTTGTTTAATTCCTTACTATCTGACGTCTGTGTGTATGCTAGATGGTGCCACTAGATAATATTGAAAAGTTAGTGCTGCCAGCCCCAGGAACATAAAATGCAGCAAATAAAATTTATAAAAACAGTAAAATAGTAATTAGAATTCAAAACTATGTTTAATATTTTTTATGACAACGCCATCTGTCGTGCTAGATGCAAAACTGTAGCAATAAAAGATAACTACCACCTGGAGTTAAATCCTCATGTTACTGCTGGCACAGGTTTCGCTAGAGTTAGCGAGCTTCCAATTGAAGTACGGAAGATAACCTTCTGTTACTCTAGAATAATTGCTTTATGGTACCATTTAGATTACATTACATTATATATACATTTATTACTAGCTCAGTTGTGTAGACCAACACACTATAATAAATTAAATCTTAAAATGAAATTTATCTTAATATTAATAATAATTGTTATTAACATCATATAAATCAAAATAATAATGATTTGCAGATGCTGGTAAAGCAATTGGAGAATGAAAAGGATGCCCTGACTGTTGAAAAGGAATTAAATAAATGCAATAATAAAGATGGCAATCAGGTCACAGAGCTTCAACAGGAAAAAGATTCAATGCTGAAAGATTTCATTGCATTAAAGGATGTTATAATTGGTAAAAGTAAGTAATTTATAAAATAAATTTATTTAAAAAAATTATAGTCTACTCTCTAAACATAAAATACTTAATATATGTGAAGTATAGTCTATATTTTATGTGCATATTAAAAATATACAAATATTATATCTATTAATTATACTGATGGTGATATGGTTTAATTACAGAAAAAACAAGCAAAAGGCATGTAAACATAATAAAAAAATATGTGAAAGATGTGAAATACAAAGCAACAAAAATTTTATGCACATCTGAAGAAAGTGATGATGATGTGGAAAACTATTGCGATATCTCAACAAATGCAAGGAATAAACTACATAAGGTATGTAGTATCATACACACCTCTATTTTAGTGTTTATTTATTTTATACTTACGACAACTATGGAACCCATATGTAGCTGATGCTATCGCAAAAATATGAATAGGGTTTTTGAAATAAAAATCTGCGAGCCTTAGGTTCTTGTATATTCTTCTGACAAAAATAAAACGTCACTCCAAAAAAAGAACTATTCAAAAAAAAGGTAAAAATAACATAAATTGTGCCAGTGCCATGACCTGAACACCGAGACGGGCTAATCGTCGACAACACCATATAAAATGTTCTTATAGTATTTTTAAATTGTATATTATATCAAGAAGTACATATTTGTAAATTTTCAGGTCCACAATGATACTGATAAGGGAATCATGTTGAGTGTAGAACAAAATTTTATTGATAACTGTTCGGATGGACAAATAAGTGTAGACACTGGCCGTGGATCTTCTCGAGCGAATTCTCATGATAAATATCTAAGTAGTCCTGACTATGTAGTAAATCTTGAAACTCTGTTGAAACATAAAGATGTTATAAAACAAGTAGATGTGGCTAATAGCCCTATTACAGTTAATCCACTTAGATCCATAGCTACAAGTCCAATTATATTCGATGATCCAGGTCCCTTATTTGAAGATCATTACGATAATTATACCGATTGTATTGATGATGCAGAGTATATTATTGATGATGTGCCTATATGTGACGAAATTGATAATCTTGTGGAACAGGAGAAGTTAGCTGATTGTGCTAGTCCCATGCCAGATATTGATACAGACACAAGCCCAATGAATAATTATAAATACATAATTATAAAGGAATCTTCCCTTAGACCCTTGAATAAATCATTATTTGATCCAATTGATCCAGATGAAGTTGTAGACTTTCATCAAGACACAATTATCGATAAAGAAATTCCGGGGTGCATGTGTAATAAAACTGATACTCTTGTTATAAATGATAATAAAAAGTTTAATGATGCTTGTACTAGCCCTCTCCCAACGTCAAATCTTCGAAAATTTGTTGATATAGGTGTAGGTACAGCTGAACATCATGAAAGTATAAAGTGTCTCAAAAGCACCGTTTCTGTAGGCATAAATACGATTAACGAAATGGAACGTGAAAAGCAAACATTAACGAATTGTGAACAAAACTCTACTAACAATATTACATTAACCAAAAAGATATTTGTTGATGCTAGCACAAGTACAAATTTTATACTGTTCGATAACTGTGAAGAAGTTGATAAGGAAATAAGTGACCCTAGCAAAAATCAGAATAAAATTTCTACAAAATCACTACATGTTGAACGAGATGAATACCCTACAACAGATAAAAAAATATCAAGATCCTTGGATAATAAGAGGTGTTCAAGGTTCAGCGACAACAGGAAAAATCCAGCAGAGGAAAAAAGGACTCAAGAAAAAGTATGTTTAGAAAGCAATAGTAGCAAAAAACTGCATTTTGAAAGTACTAACGACGTCGAAGTTCAGGATATCTTAAATGTAATGAAATTACATCATGATTTGATTTCCCCTATATCAAAATCACCATCTGACTCTGAATATTTAAAACTTATACCCGAAATGAACTATACACTTACAAAGATATGGGCTACTATACAAAATATTTATAAGATGCCTAATCCTTTGAGAAATAGTGATACAAATTTGCAAAATTCTATTGAACATAATTACCTAGAAGAAGAAACAGAAATGGATAACTCAACGACTGAGGGAAATTTTGCCCAGCAACAAACCGAAATTTTCAGAACGGAAAAGCATATTGTAGAAGAAGATATAACGTGTGCGGAAACACCTAATATATTTGCAGATAACATTTGTTCTGAACGACTATTTTCTGGTACTAAAAATTCAAATTTAATTGAACCAAATGTAAATAAATCCGATTTGTTTGACAATACATTTTTGCCGCAGAACAAATCATGTAAAACAATTTTAAGTTCAGAAGAAAATAAAAGAAATTGCTCTGATAAGATTTCCGAAGGTCACGTCATTAATACTAAAAAAACAGACCACATAAATTTAACGTCAGAAGATAATAACAAACAAATAGAATTACAGGTACCAAACTACTCTGAGGTTAATGAATACTCTGATGGCACTACCAATATCACTACGTATATAAATAATAATGAATCCAATATCTCCGAGACACGCACATCTCATACAATAATAATAAATGGTATAAAAACTAAAAAAAAATCGAAGCTTGATAAACTTAGGAATAAATTGTTACCAACGTGTAAAATAAAGAAAATAACTTCTCCTGTTATAAAACGTGCACCGAAAACTTACATAAAACCAAAAAATACTGCTGCTTCGTTATCGTTAAACCAAAAACTCGCATATGAAAATGCTGTTAAAGTGATGGCAGAATTAAGATCAAATCAAGAACTTAAAGACAAAAAGAAGGAAAAAAAATCTGCAACAAATGAAATAAATATGGAAAACAAATCGAGTAACATTGAAACGCCGAGTGATACGGTAGAACTAAATGTTCTGTCTACTAGAAGTCGTACTAGAAGTCTTAGCAAGAAAGAAGATACAACCACAGTAACAGCGAATCCAGAACAGAATATAAGAGACATTGAAAAATCTCCTCTAAATCGCAAACTTCGCAAACGACCCGCTGATACTGAAGTAGATACTTTACGAAGCAATTCTAAACGCATTTTACGCAGTTCTAGTGTTACTCAAGTAACTACTAAAAAAGTGTTATCAGACGTTCGAAATGATAACGTCGCAGTGAACATTGAAAACAACAATGAATGTGGAGAAACCGTGATGACTGGGATTTACTTAGATAATTCATTTAGTAAAAGTAAATCAAAGAATTGTGAAGGAAATGTAGAAAATAAACATGATTGTTCTAAAAACGAACTTACTGCAGATGTAGAATGTGATTCTATATTTGGGAGTAGTATAAGGAGAACAAAACCTGTGATAGATCTAAGTAAATGTTTAGCTGATAATGCTAATGCCGTATCAATTATTCCTGGTAATGTAGGTTATCTAGACATTAACAAAAATAATAAACTTATAAAGGAATCAGCAGAATCTAATAGTCATATGCTAGACAATCATAAACCACAAAATTTAGAAATGCGTGATTCTGTAGTGGATAATAACCTTTTAAACTCTCCAAACACTGATCACTGTATCCAAAAACATAATGAAGTTACACATACATCTCGGGACAATGCAAGTGAAGGTTTAATTGAGACTAAAGACACAGATTCTACCACTGTAAATGAGTGTGCAAATAATGTCCAGGAGGTAAATAGGAGTGAAACTAGTAGTCCCAGAAGTAATGAACAGAGTTTATGTGTTCAAGACAATGATGTCACCAATATAAAACATAATACAAGCCTGGAGGACAAGCTTCGAGAAGAAGCAAATATAGAAAAGAATCCAGTCGTTCAATTAATTCCACTAAAAAATATTGTTAATTACGGTGATCTAGACTTATACACAGAGGACAGCACTACAAAAGACAAAGTGCCAAATACCCCGCCAAAGGATAATCAACGTCGCAATGAAAATATACTGTGTAGTGCGTTGGATAGGTATGGAGTCATCTCTGTTAAATATGCTGCTAAAAAAGTACCAGGTAAATATGATAAATTAGTATTTATATTCAGATAATGATAGATTGTATTGTTTCTATATTATTCTATACTACATTGAAATTTTCAGATACAATCACAATAAAGATTTGTCAGAAGATAGAGGAAAGCATTACAAAAATTATTGCATCGCCTAAAGCTGAACAAAAAAGGAAAATGGATGATCTCGTTAACAGCATACAAAACTTTAAAACAAAGTACATTTTGGCAGGGTTGATGAAGTATTTGAAGGACCCGACGAGAAAACATGAACTATTTAATAAAATAGTTAATGGACCCGCTCCTCCCATGACTAAATCGGAGGTAATTTTACTTTATGTAGTCGAATGTTTGAATGGGTCATTACCTGCTGGTTTTATCAATCGACTTTGGAATAATATGGAACATGCACTGTTCCAACTGAATCGCGCTCCAGAATTTGATATTATAGAAAGCATCTCACATTTCTATGCAGTATTATGTAGATATTTTAGGAACAAGAGCCGTTTGAGATGCTTCATGTTGGATGCGATGTATTGTCTACAGTTTAAAGCTATTCCACTCATCAGGCAGTGTTTGGATGTATGCCCAGGAGTCTTGCCTAACGCTCATGAACGAATGGGTAAGTGAAATATTACGTGAATTTGTGATCGTATGACAACATAAATTATTTAATAGGTAGTTTATGTATCAAGTAAAACTCATTAAATTTGTATTTTTTTACAGCAAAAACATCACTGGTTACATGTTTAGTGTATCTTTTACACTTCTATAAATGCCAGGACAAATTTAATAGAGCTCAGGATATTAGAACTATCCTCAATAGGAAATATCACTACAGATTTTCTGAGTGGAATGAAACTATGATACTGGAGATATTTAGAAAAGCTATCATGGATTTTAGAGGTAAGTAAATCGGTAATTAACTGATATGTATTTTTAATATGCGAAAGTAACCTGTATATGTAACATATATGTAAATATACAATATATAAGTACAACTCGACAATGTTCCATGTGATTACTCGAAATATATTGTATAAAAATACAAAAGATATGATTATTAGTTACAGTTAACATGTTAATTTTCGCGGTAACAAAAGTTGATATCAGTGCATACACTTATTATATCGAAGCTACTTTTAAAATCCGTCATATCTGTCCGTACATACAATTTTTTCAAACTTCTTGATACAAATTTGTTTTATGACATTAATTTTACTGTTTTGAAAAACTCAAGTAGAGCTTGATTTATTTTATTGAAAATTGATTTAGTGAGAATATTTGATTGTGCAAATGATAGGTCATCTAAAATCTATACTTAAGCATAGTCTAATAGTCGAACTTTTATACTTTTAGCAGAAAATAGTAAACGCGGTATAAGTTGTATAAGTGATAGTTGACTGATAAATAATTAGTGATAATTTCATGAAATTAATTTAATTTAATTTTTGATTTAATTTATTCATTTCCAGGTACATACAATGATAAAAAAATGTTAAGAGTGGCGCTTATTATCCTTTGCAAACGGCATGGTGCAAAATGGTGTCAAATGAATATTATTCAAAATATATTACTACCTATAATAGAGAAAAAGGAAGTGCCCGAGAGAATAAAACAATTCTGTGTGTTGATGCTGGGACCGTTGCTGAAACCCTTCCCGACGGACAGGAAAGCTCAGTGTGAAATAGTTATTAATCAATTACTACAAATGTTGAAGCAGAACGGTTAGTTCACTGATGTAATATATTTGCTGTAAGAAATTTTATTCAGTTAAGCACCTTTGCAATTAGTGTATATAAAATATTAATGGCATGCTGCATATCATTAATTGTCTTATAAGAGTATGTATTTGACTTTTCATAAGATTTTAAAGTTTTAGTAGGGAAATGTACTATGTAAATGAAAAAAACCTATGTACTTTCTGATCATTAAGGTTGATACTATTTTAAAGTGGTCTAAAGGCAACCCGATACCCAAAAACCAATGCGACTAAGCTTGAGCTATCTGTTATAATTGGGAATTTGATTATTACTAAGTACTTAAATTACTTAAATATTTTGTGTATAATGTCAACATTGTATTTATTCCAGCTTCACAAGAGATGAAGGAGGCTATTTATTCAAGTTTAATATTTATGAATAAACATGATCAAGAACAAGTTGTGCACGCGTTGCTCTCTTGGAATCCTGAAAAGGTATCTCCGGAATTTGAAGAAATATTAAATGATTACGTTATGGAGAAGCCTCTAGCGGTGTGGAAGAAGCTGGTTACGAGGAAACTTTCTCCATGTACTTGATATTATCTGCGAAGCCATGGGCTGTGCGGGACTGGTGTTTCGCTTGTAAAGAATACAATAGTTTAGGTTATTTTCTTGTATAAAGTGTGAATATTGCAT
>DWJN01004927.1:0-11929 GCA_018248895.1 Carystus phorcus
TAATACGTAATCTTTAATGTAAATTCAGCGTTTTTCAAAAAATAGCTTGCAAAGGGTGCAAAAATAAGAATAAAGTTAGTACAAAGAATACATGTTTGTTAGTTACTTTTTCAAGTCTGGGAACATAAACCAAAGTGTAAATGTTTTAGTCCCGCAGTATAATGGACAAAAGTAAGAGATACGAAAGAAAGAGAAAAAGGTATGAAAATTCTGTTATGTCTGTTACGCAGTTAATGAAATTTACGTTATGAGAGCATTTGTGTCACTTTTACGATTAATAAAATTCATATCTTTCTGATCATCATCATCTGATCATCATTCATATCTTGGTCGAAATCGATAAAATTAGTTAACATTAGAGTTATAACGTAACACCTAGAAAAAAGGAGTAGCAATGTTTCGGGTGAATGTATTTAAACAGAGCTATATCGAAGCGAAGTGAGAGCGTCCTTTAGAGCGTTCCCGATTAATATTAAGGTTTCCTCAGGATAAGTAATTTAAGTTTGTATGGAAAAAAATTTAAAACATCGTGCGATTAACTTTAAATTCACAACAAAGTATGTTTACCTAAAATAAAGGAAGAATGGAAGGAAGAATGTATTATAAATTAATTACCCTTAAATTTGAAAATTATTAATGGTAAAAAAATATTTTTCAATGAAGATATAGTTGTTTTTTATTTAGTCTAAAAAGTGTAAAAAAGAGGAGAAATTTGGTACAATTACAGTGTGTGTTCGAGTTGACTTAAATGTTCTAACAGATCACTAGATGGCACTGTTCAAGTAGCTGAAAAACTAAAAACATTGCGAAGTCTCTTAATATATTCTATTCTCTTAATATATTAAACATGTATTCTTTATTCTTTATACATGTTTATTAGTTACTTTTCAAGGCTCGGAACATGAAACAAAGTGAAAAGGTTTTATTCCCGCAGTATAATGGATAAAAGTTTGATATGCAAGTACAAAAGAAAGGTATGAAAATTATGTTATGTCGGTTATGCAGTTAATAAAATTTACTTTATGAGAGCATTTGTGGCACTTTTTAACCGACTTCAAAAAAGGACTAAGTTCTCAATTCTTCTGTATTTTTGTTTTTTATGAGTTTAGGTCTATAACTTTTTCTGGGGAGAGCGATATCGATGATTAATGATTTTTTTATTCGAAAGCTGGTCCTTTCCCATATTAATTTGAGCGATATCTGGCGAGTAGTTTTTTGAGTTTTCGCTAATAATGCGTATTTACTTTACTTCGATTTCGTGAATTAGGTGCTCATTTCATTATGTGTCGATGAAAAATGAACAAAATAAAGTATAGATGATGGTATGTAAGTTCCCGGACGGATCTCATTTTAATTGGGTGGTCATCTGATCATTACTTTCGGAGACAGATAACGAAACTCTTCAAATAACAACATCAGATGTCTCACGATTGCGGCAATTGTTGGTTAGGTTAGGTTGGTATGATTTTACGAACGTAAAAAGGAGGAAGCCCGCGTGAGCGGGCTTCCCGCGACATCTGTGTCTTTGACACATACATGGAAGGAACCACTAAAAAGTAAGAAAAAAAAAATGTTATAACAGAAAAGGAAATCCGCCTTCAAAAGGGATAAAATAATTTGATGAGTGAAACTGCTTAGGATATCTGTGCCAGTTATTTTAATTGAGGGATCTGAAAAGGCATCTATTTTCTAAGTAGTTTCTCTCATCAAAATATTTTATCCCTTTGGAAAGCGATTTTCCCTTTTTGTAAAAGATTTTTTATACTATTAATAAATTTCTTATCTAAAATCTTTCTTATCATCATCATCTTGGTCGAAATCGATAAAATGAGTTTACATTAGAGTTATAACATAACACCTAGAAAAAAAGGAATAACTAGCAATATTTTGGGTAAATGTATTTATACATAATTGTAGGTATATCGAAGCGAAGTGAGGGCGTCCTTTAGAAAGTTCCCTATAATATTAAGGTTTCCCCGGGATAGGTTATTTATGTTTGTATGGGAAAGGTTTTAAAACATCATGCTATTTGCTTTCAATTTACAACAAAGTCTTAAATTAACCTTTTTAAAATTAGTATACAAAGGGTAAAAAAGACGAGAAAGTTAGTACAATTACAATGTGTATTCGAGTTGACTTAAGTTTTCTCACAGATAACTAGATGGCGCTGTTCAAGTAGCTGAAAAACTAAAAACATTGCGAAGTCTCTTATTGTATTTTGTGGAGGATTGTCATTTACACTGAAAATCGTCGTTTACACTGTGAATCATATAAATACTTTTGAAGAGATTAAGAGTTTTAAAATTATACGCCCTGAAAAATTGTTTTTTTCCGCAGGCCAGCGCTCTTTCCATGATATGTCGGGCAACTTTTTGTCCTAGAATTGCCGTGAGGTCTAGACGCGCGGGAAACACTTTATGACGCACTGATTTCCACGCGGGCGAAGCTGCGGGTACAGCTAGTCTATAATATTTTATTACATTTTTCCTACTATACGGCCTAGAGAATTAACATCTCACAATTTATAAACGTATTACACTTTTTTATAAATAAGTTAAACAAATCTGTTAATCAAAAAGCACGTTTTTGCGACGTTTGAATCGGCTTCCTCGACATTTTGTTCCAAAAACAGTACCCATAGTTTGTAAAACAAGGAAATTGTATTCGTGAATAATAAAGTTGAAGTCCATTCAATTGACTTTAATGTTCAGTTATTCGTCAAGAAAAACTCTCACAAACAAAACATAAAAACTGTGTCACTTTGTCGGTCGGTCGCAAAATACTTTTTTATGGCTTAGTTAAGAGTTTTGTGGTTAAGAAAGTGTATATTTTGAAACGCCCTTCGTTCATTACTTTGTTTTGTACTTAAAGACTTACTTCAAGTAAATACTCGTATACACATTCAAAGTAATGAAATTCTAGATTCTAACAAAAATAAAGTTTTATTTTATAATAAATGATAAGTTATTTATTGGTAACTAGCTGTCTCAGCTGATGTTATCTTGCAGCATATAAAAGTAAGTGTAATCTCCATAAACTTCGTAAATCCTATATAATTCAGTGTTAAAACTAAAGAACAAATAATGGATTATTCGGGCGAATCAGAAAGCTTTTCACGGTACCAAGTTCTATTGAGTAAAATTACAATAAAACATTGTAGTTATTTAATCTTTTCTTTTACATCTTACGACATAATTGTTTTTTACTTTTTGCGGTTTAAGAAGCTGTAAAAACTGATTAGACTTTGGAATTGATCGATTAAGTAATTTTAACAACAAGTACCTATTAGTAAACAACGTCTATAGAGGTATCTTTTTTAGATACCTATTTAAAGGAAGAAATTTGATAACATAAACAAATTAGTAGATTTTGGCCATATGACCTACAACTCTAATGCTATCATGGGTGCATTAAAAAATTCTAACAATTAAAAAAATAGAACAACGTAAAATTAATGGTGAGGAAAATTCAAATTATGAATAGAAAAAAATAAACTATACATGATAGGGAATAGTCGTTTAAACAATTTTACAATAAACAGTTTTATATTTAATAGCACGATTCTTTTGTTATTTGTAATGTACATATGTACATATGTATGATGCATTACGAGTGCCTATTTTGATACCTCTATGAAACATGTCATCGATAATATGGAGTGTAAATAAACTATGTTAAAAATAAACGTATCAAGAAACGTTTTTAATGGAATTGACAGCAACCATATCCCACTCTTTCACAAGCTCTAGTGGCGTTGTAGTAGCAAAGTTGGACAACTGAACAGCCTTTAGTTAGTCTTTAAAAAGAATATATAAAACTGCAGTTAGTTAAAAATGCAATAATATTATGAACACCTGAGCATAAAGCACTTCAACACGATCACAATTTAAACGCAGCGTGCTAATTAAATCCAGGCAAAGATTGAGGGTCGTTGCAAATGACCAATTCACACGAAACGTACATATCTTCTAGACTAATCCACACCTAGTCTAACACTGCATCGATTTAACTGCAACGCACGGTCACACATCGTTTGATCGTTTTCTTGAACAAATCAGTCATAACACAATTATAAATACATTGCAGCGGTCGTTGTGAATTCACGCCGCGTTACCAGTCGCGTGCCAACCGCGCGACTAATTTGTAAGCTGCGTTTCGTAACGGCCTCGCACCAATCGCGTCTCGTGTGAGAACACCATTACATTAGATTCGGATGTGATTGAAGTTAACTTTGTATTTTCGTTGTGATCTTGACAGTGACATTGGTATCTTTTGGCGGGCACCTGCAGCTTATCTTTTAAATCTTTTGTTATCTAAAGTTAACAATAGCTTTAGTAATGACCGCGTAATTTTTATTTTAGTGATAACTATTATAATGTAGAATATGTAATCGAGATGTCCGTGTAGATCTTGGAATACCAGGTATGATTCTTGTCCAGGGCAAGGCAAATAAAACATCGTAAGTACCCGTTACAAGTATTGAATATCTGTGATCATTAAATTGATAATCGTTTAATATCTACTCGTAAACATCTTTCGGTTCTATATGTCCAGTCATCTTGTCAAATAATTGAACAATTATCTATACGACACAATTCCTCTTACTGTTAATTTTACACTCATTTATTAGTAATTAGTGTTAGACAATTTAAGATGCAGCAATCATAGGAACTGTAAAACTTTTTGCTTGTTAATGAACACTAGGAATTGTTTGTTTTGTTAATTAAAACGAGTGAGCGAGGCAATTATTGTAACACGTAATTACACAGTCAGCAATTAAATGGTGTCCGCGAGTGCCGAGTGGTGAAGAAGCACTTCTGTGCTTCGGCGAGTACGTAAAGCCTTCTGTTACGGTCGTTACCGTTAGATAACACTCGTTATGCGAGGTATGACTTTTGGTTAAAAGTTCTGGCACTTATACTGGGTAATAACATCTTGAGCAAGTTTACTCTAAGAAATGAAGAGAAATTACGTATTTCTTTGAACAAGCAGACGAGCCACGATATAGTGGTCACCGCTGTCCATACACATTAGTAACACAAAAGGCATTACCGATGCGAAATATAATTATATAAATAATAATAATAGCATAAGATGACTTTATTGAACACATAATCCTTGCACATACATAAGGGCTCATAGTTCGGCGGCTCGTGTCGATCCTAAACAATGGACAGAGGTAAGCAGCTGCGGGCGCGGTTGGTACTTCGATGGATGATAATGGCAAATACTTAAGCGTTTCCGTGCTTCGGAGGGCACGTTAAAACGTCTCAGTTGCTAACGTAAATAACATTCGTCAAGCCATGTCGGAGGTTTCGGGTGGTTTAGAAATTTCCGACACTTGGCCCTAACCCTTTCAGCAACCCGCACTAGAGCAGCTTGGGGAATATGCTATAGGCCTCCTTAGTGATGAGGAAACTCGTGCATTGCGCTGGGCCATGAATGGAGGCCATCTTTACCCAAAGTCCTACCACGCATCAGGCTGGCTACTATCACCTTTTAGGATACCTTAGTCTGCCAGGATGTAAATATTACATGGTTTTAAAGACCTTCGAGCATCTTACTACACTATCACGACGTAGTTTTCAGGACTCTTCAATTATGATCAAGCCGTGTATGTGGACAAAACATAGCTAAGTTATTTACACACATAATGATGCTTTAAATTATTACTAACCCATGTAAAACAAGCGAATTTCAATGCTACGAATGGCCTAAGATTAAACTAGGTAGTCAAAATACTAAAATACCTGCCGTATAAACAAAAGTAAGTCAAGGCGAAATTTTAAAACGCGGTTGAGTCTAAGCTATATCGGAAACAAAAAGTCATTGTAAATAGAAGTAGATTCCTGGTGCGCTTTGATCTAGCCGACACGACGCACCCACACGCATTTGCACAGAAATCACATTTACAACTAGTTGGTGGAACTTGGGTCATTAGGCCGTAGTACGAAGATTATTTGAAATGCGTAGGTGTACTTGTGAATCTGGTATGTGATCTTATTACGGTAATTCGGGTTTGTTTTTAATCATAGGTATTTTATCTACCTATAGAATGTATACTTGACATTGGTTATTAAAGTTCGTTAATTTTGTTTGCTAATCTTACTAAATGTAGTTATTACTTTAGCTATATTATGCATGCGACTTTACGTATTCCCTTAAAAACTTTTGCAATAATAAATGTTATTTCAAGTGTAACTAATAGTGGGAACAAACTCAAAGACAACTAAATAAAAACAATTCAAATAATTTAATCGTATCTATTAATATTTTATTATTCCACTTCGGAAAGGTAAGTTAAAGCATCTTTCCGGGGCTTTAACATAGAGAAGAAAAACTGCGAAATAAACTCCTTAGCACATCTTTTGAAATAATGTATTAGTAATAAATCTGTTATTATCAAAGCTAAATTAACACATCTTTTGAAGTAGATTCCTTGACGAGTCTACAAACAAGCCCGCGTAAGTACGTATACATAAGTATAGGCATGTCGTAAAATAAATCGACAGCCTTAAAACAAAGATAGTCTGGTCTAGAAAGCAACTTTCCTGTTAGCTTTCACTGAGCTGCCGATGATGTACTGGTTATTGCGATAGATTGAATATTGGCCTCGTTACAACAATGTCCGTCTGTCTACCCAATACCATGATGCTTCCACTGCGATCGTTAAGTTAACGTAAAACTAATTTACAGCTTGCAGCTCGATAATATAAGATGTTCGTTGTTAAGTCATAATTATTGGTAAAGTAAGGAAGGTTGGTAGCCTAGAAAATTAGGTCGCGTTGGCAGAAGATAAGAATCCTCATTCTTATTAGGAAGGATTTTACAAACGAAAATGGGTTTTACACTCAATTAAAAGACTCGCTTACGGCCGGTTTCTGAAAGGCTGATCAACGAAAAAATTACGAAATTTACTGTCAAATCTATTGTCAAACGTCATTTGGGTTGCAGAAAGCATGATTATTCAGATATTATTCGCTAATCAACGTTTCAGAAACTCGAATTGACTTCATAGAACTTTCACGTTAATATACGTGTTGTATGAAAAAAAATTGACAAGCGTTTCAGAAACTGGCGGTTAGTAATGTAGTCATACGGTTTGTTAATTTTTCGCTTACTCAAATTCATACCGCTCAAGTTATTAAAAGAGTATCATTATCAGTCGCTAAGATTTTTTATTCGTTTTATAATTCCCCAAAAACAATAAGCTATCCAATAATATCTAGTATTAATTTCCAATACATTAAAAACGATAATACAAACATTACGATAATCATTATGCCGACCTTGAAGCAGTGCCCATATTTCTAAAGCGGCCAGTCGAGTCGTTAAACGTTCAAAATTGACGTGTTCCGTTATTTAATGTTCAAACTTATTACATTTATTACTTAATCGCATCTCTCGTAGACTAAATCGTCTGAATAATTGCGGGGAAAAAATCTGTTAACATAATACTGCGGTGGACTATTAAAATATTAATGCTATGACGGGACCGAAATAATTCATTGGATATTAAATACTTTGAATGCGACTTAACATATTTCTTGAAATGAATTGTAAAACTTTTAAACATGAAATGTACGTATTTAATACATGGAAAGAACAATTATCAATTCTTTGTTCTCCATGGCACCTACGACACGGGGTATCCTAGTGTGGGGCTATGAGTGTGTGGCGTTATTTATTTATTATTATTTCTTTATTTATTTGAAAGTCGTCGTTTGAAGTAAGTTAATGTTTTAAGTAGGTTCCGTAAACTCCTGTAATTGCAGGATGGAATATGCTGCTAATCAAACTCATTTGGAACGGACACGAATTCAGCAATGATATGTTTATAAGTTGTGATGATAACAGAATAAATAAATAATTCAATATTTTACTATTTATGTTAATAAACAAAAAAAGGTTTATGCTTATTTTGGGTAAGACCTACTTGCTAATGTAAAATGTTTAATGTAAAATTAGTATATTATACAAATCATCTATAAACCATACCGTATTACATCCACTATATAATAGACTTATCTCTTGAAGTCCATTGCAAACCTTTGTATTTTGAAACAAAGAAATCTGGTCAATGACCTTTGCAGTCTTACTCAATCCTCATGGTTAACAATACTACCTTCTATATCAAAAAAACTTTATACGCACGTGTATTACAAGTAGCCGATACTACTAATTATTTATGTTTGTAGAAAAAATATATGAACAAGTTTTAGTCGTTCGCGCTCGTTAGGGTGACGATGCTGCGAGCCGCGCGGGATAGTCCGGCGCCACGGGACGCCGCTCGAACAAGCCGCGTGGTGTTAAACACTATATTTCATAAGTACACCGCTGCGCAGGTCCATTCTCTCGCCGAGATGTTGTCACGTTGTAAACTTCGTAAAATCTTAACTTTAAAAACGATTAACTTTAAAACCTTTTGCCCCTTACGTCTTAACCTCGAATATTATTTTTGCATCGATTATTAAATCTTATTTCTGTATTTTCTCTCGTCTATGCAAAGCTTTATTTTTACCGTCTTTACTCCTTAAGCCTTTTCCTATTTTGCTTGAAACAATTTCTTTGAAGAATGAGGTTTCTTTGCGTTCGTTCTTTTGCTTTCGTTTATTTTACTGACTGCCAAAGGCAAATGGTAACATTTTGAAAATAAGCATTAAATATTTTTCATTATTATTTTAACCTTTTTTATCTCTACTTTAGTACTAAATTCAATTATGCTTTATTATTTTTTACAAGTAAAAAATGAGAATGACTTGTTATAATAATATTGCGTATAATTTGCCCGAAGCTCTCTAGTATCTTGTAAATGGTAAATAAATCTAAATGTTTATAGCTTCCATGAACTTATATGATACGTCATATTCCATACATTGTTTACGGGAAATATTAATAAGTTTAACCTCAACACTAAAACTTTGATAGCCGACCAATTTACGACTATTAATAATAATTTGAAACATTTTGCAGTGACTCGTCAACATTGTTACTAACTTCGGCTATGCTTTCCTTACAAAAGTAATTTTGATCTATGGGCAAAGAATCGCCCGCCGGTCGGTTCGAAATAAAGAGATGATTAATACGAGATCGGCGTGGACATTGTTCTCTTCGCCTTCAATATAAATAACGCCCGCGCGCCTACCTGCGGCAGAGGCGCCCCCCAGCGCTAATGAGTCGACATTACCGCTCGAATAAACTATAACCAGACACGTATGAATATAAATATAACTATTATTGACATATTTTCCATGTTTTCGTACTGTTTTGTAAAAGGTAATATTGTCGCGGCCGGTATCAAATTCATTTTGACACAAATGTAAAATATAAATTAAAACATGAAAAATTTGCAAATACTTTTTGTTTTAACAAATCCATGTCTTGATACAACTGTTTACCAAAGCTTTGATTATTACTGAATCTGTAAACAAAACAATTATGTAACTTAACTACTTTGTATGTAAGCTTCATCAGCCATGAAGTACCAAACAATTCGATATATTTATAGTACACGGTAATGTACTCGTAAAGGTGTAAATAAAATCGTGCTTTTTCACTTTACGTTCAAAGTGTCGCACTGGGATATACTCGTAGGTAGAGAGGCTGAGCAACTATGTACGTAGATATGGCGGAGCTGTGTTCAGGTCATCGGCTGAGCAAAATAAGTTATTTCTTATAATTGACCTATGGGGCAGTATTAATAATTTTGATTACAGTTAAAGGGAAAGTATTTGAGTTACTACTTCCTTTCGTTCTACATATTATTGGTGCGGTTTCTTCAACTGAAGGACATCGGCAACCGTGATTACTTACCATTAAGTATCTTGTTGCTTCGGATTTTTTATTAAAAAAGAGTTTAAAGTTGCCATTTTAATACTAGACGACTGCTATATAACAAAAGAAAAAACTAAAAAACTTAAACTTACCTTGCTTCTATATAACAAAAGAGTGCAAAAGTGACAGTTTAACAGACAATTATTTCAAAATGATTTTAAAGCTAAACAAGATAGCCTGAACAAGAAATCTAGGTCTAACCTTGCGATGCATCAAAGCGGAATGTGTAATCTGCCAAGTGAGGCAACTGAGGTGAACTAATAATTTGGGCTTAGAGAGTTGAGCGGAGCGCAGCGTGCGGTCGGCTCCCTACAGGGCGCTACACAATATACCTAAGTATAATGCTTAACAACGAACAGTTGTTCTGACCATATTTTTTTGTTTTCGTTTTTCGTTCCGCCATAAACTTTATCGTGTCATGCGCCATATGGGAAAGGTGGCCGCGAATTCTGGGCACCCTAGCGTTTTTACTCTCGCAGAATATTGATGATAGCGGTTATCGTTTTAACTCATTACTGCGGCCACGTTCGTGTATTAAACGTAGGTTGTGTGAACATGTTCGAGGTACGTAATCGATTTCTGGACCGCGCGATCCTCACGTTCGACTATAAATTGTCGGAAGCTTGTGACAGCAAAAACAAATGAAGTAATTGAAATTTTATAAAACGAACGCGACGAGCGACGGTGGCTTGATGTGGCGACCACACTGCTCGCCGCATGCGCCATCTACATTCAATTGGCGTGGCGAAAGGTAAAAGTGAATTATTTCAGAGCGAAAACGTCCTGAACGAGAATAACATAGGAGCTAAATGAAGAGTAATTGACAATTTAAGTTCTGGTTATAAAAATTTGTAAATAAGTGCTTTGAGTTTTTATACACTATTTTTAACGTTCTAAATTAAAAACATATTTTGTGTAGATAATAAAATGTATGATGATAAAGTCAAAAGACGTTTGATAAGTGGTTTTATTAGTGCATTTATAATGTAAATATACTCTACGATGGTTTTGCTATATTTTATTTTTTTAATACGATTTTATGTTAAATAATCGTAAAAAAATATTTACTCTAAATATATACAGAAAAAAGTGGATTGATACAATAAAATAAAATAAAGATGCATCTATCTTAAATGTTATATTCGATATAAAATAAACACTTATATTATCTACTTATATATTTTACTTACAAATTGCATTAACATTAAATAAAAACTAGGATAAATAATTTCGATCCATCATCATAACCATTACCTAACCAAAGTATTTGCGAACAGAATCGTGTATGTAAATTTACATAGAGATAAACTTTATGATCAGAGTTAAGTTTAGTTGTAACACAATGAATAAGATAAATCAAAGACGCGAACATTAAATTTACACTTGCGTTTAAATCATAAACAGAATATACCGGTACTAGCGGCTTGAGAGGAGTCTACGACTACACGTCATTTTGATATTGTTTACAACGCGTTGTCTTCATAAAAGTCGCGCTGTGACGGTTATTTTGTCGTCTAACGGTACCGCTGTGAACGGCACATACGTCACAATTATAAAGAAGTTAAAACCCCGACGCCCATTGTGCTAAATTTACCATGCAGTCTGTCAGAACTCAGAGATTCCAATTTGTGGCTTTTCTTATTTTAGTTAATTGGACGGGCAACTCACGATGTGGTTATTTCTATAACTTTAGAAGGTTGAATAAAAAACTGTCTATCAAACACATTCTATTTTTTTCGGTTGATTTTATTTTTTATAACTTCATTATACATTAATCAGTACATGTATAATTACTATTAATCTTATTAACGCAATTTTCATTGTTAGCAAATAATTCACATTGTATATTTGTCTAATTCCACTGTAAAAAAAAAGTTATGAAAATTTATACACCAGACCAGAGGTTTCCCCTTGTATGATTAAAATACATTAAGACAAGTATATACATTTTAAACTGAATAATGGATTTATTAATAAATAGTAATAAATCTTAATGTAATAATAAATATTTGAAATATAACTTTAGAAGGGGCATTTCAATTATAGTATAAAGTGGAAATATTTCATATTCTAATGAGATAAGAAAGAGCACGCG